>CAKNWW010139870.1:0-13150 GCA_932074435.1 Andricus kollari | reverse complement strand
TATGTGTGTGTGTCAAATTCTTTCTCGGAACAAAGTGGTAACAATTTATAAACAATTTTCAGCGTTATTTTCCTAATGCTAACAACACGCAATCTTGCTTCACCATTTGAATAAATTGGACTGAAGTTTCTCAAAGATGTATCGTAATACAATTTCACATTCCGAGTAAATCACAAAGCGGAAGTGAGAGAAGGAAAAGTGGCAAATCAGATGTTGTGTGTATCCTGTTTATCCACGAATCTTAAGATTATTACTTGCTTCTCAATATGCATTAATGCAAGTCGTGCAGCAATCATGAAAGAATTATCAGAAGGAATAAGCAAAGAAGTAAAATAAAACACGTAATTGGTTCGCAATAATTAAAAAGACATTAGGCGCCTGCAAGAACTGCGTTCAAGCTCTTGGTTATGATACCTCTAATTTGTTTGAATTTAAAAATGCACTTAATCCTCGCATGATGCATCTTGTAGAAAGTATTGACGAGGTTTGATAATATTTTTTGTCAAATTTGTATGGTGTTTAGTCTTGTTTTTTGGTAATTTCGAGTTGCCCTAGGCACATCAGCTGCAACGTTTTAACGCAAGCTTCCAGTAATTACAGGTCGTCCTCCTCGGAATAAGCCAAGGCGCTGCGCCCGAAGGGTAAGTCTAGGGAGGCAGTGAGCTGCCTAGACGAGAATGCTCTGCAGGGAGCCTAATCTTTGAGAAACTCTCAGGATCTCTCATAATCGAGATCGTACTAGCATTACCTTCGAGAATTGAGAGAACCTCTCTTGAGTATTCAGTATCTCGATTTATGCACCGTGATTGGCCGGTATTCGTGGGTAAATCTCAAATGGCCGCACACCCGATATCTATCTTGTACCACGTTCTTCCGCCATGCTTTTGCATTTACCTCCACAGTCTACCCTCCATACGTTGTTCTCTTGTTCCACAAAGGTGTTTCAACTGCCATACCAATGAATAGGGTCTAACAATGTCTTGCGATCCGATCATTTTCCCGAGTTTAAGGTCCACCATGAAACGCGTTTACTGAGTTGAAAATAGAAAATTGAGTATTTTGAAGTCATTAAGCTTCTCAAATAAGGATTCAATAGATTATGTGTTAAATTAGGTTTCAAATGTAGCTACGATATTAAATCGAAGCATTAGTTCAACGAACATTGTATGAATAGAGATTTTTACTCACTGAAATCTATGGTCATATTGTTAATTTTTCTTTTATTCGGAAGTTCGTATGTGGTAGCGCTGAAATTGGATTTTGGATTTCTATTTTATTTCTTTGAATGTTTCTCTCAAATAGTGAAATCAAATTATATTTAGAGAAAAATATAATTTATTATAATAATAAACATACGTAAACATTTGAATACTTTTGTAAGGTTGTATAATTAACCTAGGTACGTAATAACAATTAGTTTTATGGTTTTAAATTAAAAAAATATTTTATCTCCATAAATACATTTTGATTTGACACATTTGGATCAAAATTGACCTTCTTGGATTTAGTGTGCAGATTCAAGTTTTTTTTTATCGGCAATTATATTTTGCAAGCAAATCAAATTTCTCTCATTATGATTGATCATAATAAAATTTTGCATCGAAACAATCCAATTTAAAAGGAATTTAACAATAATATACAAAACAATATATAAAGTTTTTATTTTATTTTTATAAATGTTTGTAAACTCAGAAATTTGTTGCAAAATTTCACTTCATTTTATGCAAAAAACCCTGCTGAATTTCATCTTTAAAATAATGAGTCCGGCAACATAAGAAATGCCCATTATTTTTAAAATTATACATAATTGCGTATAAAGTAGCATAATTTGCATCTTTGATGAAATATCCTTTTATATATAATTGGTAACATACTTTCAAATTCGGCTTATTCAGTCCGTCTTCTCTCGAGTTCTTAAAAAATAATGTTAAAATTTGTATTTTGATACCTATATGTTAAACGATATTTTGAAATTATAAAGATTTCTAGAAAACAAAGTCCAAAAAGCTTAACAAAAGATCAAATTTAACAGACATTTAAATGTAGCATATTCTCCCAGCATAAATAATCTCTTATACTTAAGAGCGAGTAGAATAAAACTTATTTTCAATTTAATTAAAAAAAAAATAAAATATTTATTATTTTTGCGTGTTTAAAAAGTACCTCCTGAGTACTTATAATTCGACTGAGAAAATGTCGTATTGGATAAAATCTTAATAAGTAAAGCATAAATTAAGAATAATTTTTATCGCAGTCCTTAATCATGCTTGGAATATTTCATATTGTATATTGCAGCTAAGTAAAATAAATATTCGATTTTTTACAAATTACTGTATCGGATTGAGCGAATTATGCACAATTTTTATGTGTTGCTTTTGTGGCGCCATTACCGGCATCGAGTCGTAACTCATAATACTTACAGGTGCCTTTATATAACGATTCGTTGCACTCGTGCATCAATTGTTGCATTAGACCATACAATAACGATAGCAGCCTTCAGGGCGAAGAGGAGGAATGCATCCGTCCACCCGTGAAAATACAATTTCACGGAGGAGGGTTTCTAATTCACTGGGGGCGTTCTAAGCATGAGAAAACTATAATATTTATTTAGCGACTAGTAAGGATGAGGCTAGATGCTAGATGATACATAAAATTGCAAATAGGAAACACTCACTTTCAAGATCCTGGAAGATTAACTTAATACATTATTTATATCCTTCGACGGTAATCGACGTCTTACAAATTTACAAATCTTTTACGTTCTTTTACTCCACTATAATATACAAAACAAAGTTTTTCCCAAAAAATATAAATTAATTTGTAAATGCAGAATTACCGTGCTGGAAAGCATTTTTTAAAATTTACATCGTTTTGTCAGTTCGTAAACGTCAAGTGCGTATAGCGAGTCACTCTTGCTCTTCCGCATTTCTTACGTTTTTGTAGGTTAAAGGTTCGCAATTTTTCGTAGGTTAAAGGGAATTTTAAGTTCGGTATTTATGAAACCACTTGTACCCGGGCGGAATAAGTTACGAGCGTTAACCATGTCAGGAGACATGTCCGTTTAAAATACGGCGAGGTCGGCCACGTTTCTTTCGTGAATTTCACAACGTCCTGAAGTTACTATCTGCCGTAACGTCGTGGGACATCTTTAGGACGTTCTTCCCTTCCAATTTCAAGAACCAACTCCTTTGTTTAATTGCGCTACATCCGGGAACTTAATTGTTTTTAGAACTTTTTACGAGCATTTCATTACTTGAAACAAAAGCTTTACTTTTAATTAATGTTTATTAAAAGCGTACACAACATTGCTTTGAAATCTAAACAAAATTTTAATTTCAAACTATTTGTAATAATAAATTAAGAGTTAATTAAGTATCAAACTCATTTAGCTACGCATTTTGATTATTTTTAATCGTCACTATTATCAACTGATAGAAAGCTTACATGGAGTTATATTGGAACGCAATTTAATGCAGTAATGCGGCACTTATCACGAATCGTAAGTGACATGCAATGCAATATAGGCGCGCTAATAAATGATTTTTGATAAGACTCGCGCGGCAATGATCGGACTTACCCTGTCATCATGAATGATGCTTCGTCGCGATTTGAAAAGTCAAGAAGAGAGTTAATTCTCATTAATGCGATAAATGAATGCCTGGTAATCATGCTAGGAATTTGTATAATATTCTCTCATGCAAGAACCGTAATGCAAACACATTCAGGATGGTTATTGCGTTACGAAAAGCACTTCCACATATATTATTGATCGTTTTCGCATGTCTCGCCTTATCGCATTGATTTAAAACGTTCACAAGGTACCTCTATTAGCGAATGATTTACGGAAAACTAAAATTTCGACTTACACATTTTCTGTTGCAATAACCTGCAGTTTTGTATCACTTTCATTCGTTAGAGATAGCATAAGTAAATTATTGGTATAAATATTTTTACTATTGGGAAGAAGCTTTCAAAATTATTTACACAAAAGATTAGGTACCATATCTTTACATTTTTAAAGACTGTATGGGATAATCTATCGGTTGAGGCCTTCCGGTAAGTATCTCAAACGACTTCCGGCAGGCACGCGTTGTATCGGACGATCGGCAGGGACCTTCTACTGATGGAATACTCAATTAGCTTGCGCACGTACCTTTACCTATTCCTTATTACATGCCAGAATGTAAGCACAATGTAAAGTCTAAATATATGTACTTAGAAATAATTATTTCATATAAATATTTATTTACACAATTTTATATATATAGGAAATATCAATTACCGGTATTTGTTCAATTTTGTTTTCAACTATACTCACAAATGTTTTCTCTAAATAAATTTCCATATTCGCTCTCTAAAAATCTTAATTCTTTCCAGGCCCCGACATTCCAGGATTTCTGTTGCAACCCTTCAGGAAGCCAAAGAGAATACGAACAGCTTTTAGTCCAAGCCAATTGCTAAAATTGGAGCATGCCTTTGAAAAGAATCACTACGTGGTTGGTGCGGAAAGGAAACAATTGGCTCAAGCACTCTCGCTCACGGAAACACAGGTGAGAATTGAAAAATTTATCCATGCGAATATCTTACACGACTCGGTGAATACTAAATGTAAAGCTCCACTGACAATAGTAGTTATAACTTTGAAAAGGTGGTGTGATGTCGAAAGTGTGGCGAATCATCAGTTTTCTGCAAACTATTGTTGTAAGCATAACGAGTATATTCTCTGATTCCCAAGCAATTTAGTCATTAAAGAGTCATTAAACGGACCTGGATAAAATATTTGTTAATGATCTCTCAATTATAATAATGAGCAAAACACTGAGCCTTGAGAGAAGATACATTTTTGTCAGAGTTTATAGTCTGTAATTATCCATCACGTGAATCCTATGGCAAAATCTAAAAGATTTTCTTCAATTTTTTTGCAAAATGTTTGCTCAGTTGTTCGTTGGTTGTATGATAAGAATAATAGAAGGAAACAAGAAGATTTGTGTATAATTGGCGTTTACCAAAGGAATTTAGGTTTGAAATGGTAAATTCTTATACTCGTAAGACTCATTGCACAATTGTTCCCTTTCTTTATGTTTCCGTGCAAGTTTTGCTATTAGCTGAGAGTTATGGTGGTAAAGTGCGTGAGAGGTATTCGGTTGATTCGCGTAATGTATTCGTTGTAATTGCGCGGCTAATCGTACGTAATTAGCTCTGTAATAAGGAACGCTGAGTCGCGTGTAAAGCCTCCGAGTTTTTACGAATCTTAACGAGCGAGTGTATCGTGAAGTTTACATCGAGTTCGGGAAAGGATAATGTTAGTAATTAGCCCATATATTCACATTCTACAGATAAGGTGAGAATTGAAAGTCTGGCCATTCAAAACACTTTGCATGATAATAATTTTTAATTGTGCATGCATATGCTCAGATATTAAAACACATTGCATCACAAACGAAGATCAATTTATTATAAACAAGCTGGAAAAAAACTGAAGCTTAATGATCGATGAGATAATCCTTAAGTTATAACTAATAAATTATGCAAGTGAAATAAATATTAAGAGACATAGCAATAAATTTGGATTGACTAATTGTCTACGACAGCGAGTTAATTGTTACGTACATCAGTTGACAATGTTTTTTTTTCTATTGTCCGGTTTCTCCCAAGTAATATTACGAAATGTGAAAAATTGTCAGTAGATCACACTACGTAAATGTCAATTATTAAAGAAAAACTATAACTTATTAAAAAAAATTTAATTTCGGCAAGAAAGTGCAGAAGTAAGGAAATAAATAAATTGTGCTACGTGGAACATTACGATGACTGCACTGATAAGCGATTTATTTATGTACGAATGAAATAATCAGATTTGCTATTGGATTTGAAGTTAAATATAGGAAAGATTATGTATCAGAAATTGAATTGAAATAGGTGTGTATGGGACATTATAATTATGGTGGTTTAAGCAGGCATAACAGCCTTTGTCGGTAATTAGCAGTTAAGAAGCAGGGAATGAGCTTAATAGCGTAACGTTATTAAACGTGTGGAATCGGTCACTTACTGAACAAAAGATGCAAATTGAAAGATAATCTTCAATAGCCCCTAACAGATTGACAATAGCGGAGCGACAATGCAGACCTATTAGAGGTATGTGTTTCTCCCGCAGATTCAAGTATTGAGAGCCTTAATAATGATTGCTGCAGCGATCCGTGAAAAATTGCTTCCAATTAATTTGTCGTTGTTTTGGTTCGGTCACAAATCAAGTAATCGATTCGTGCTTGTTCAGAGAATGCACGTGTGCAAAGCCGTCATTTGTGAGCTCAGATATTGTACTTCGGAAATAATTAGAAAGGATTTGACATGTATCTTTAATTATTGTTTATCCTATGAGTATGCAAATTTTCCTATAGGTTATGAATTTCTACTTGAAGAAATACCAGAGAAATAAACATAGTGATTATAATTTCATAACATATTGACGTTTTCTACCATAAAAAGAATATATCCGCAAGATTGTGAATGTCTAAACAAATCTATGAATACAACAATGTTATCATATTAGAAAAATATCCACGCATCGAAAAAGTTACTATTCATTGCAGATTTGACTATATGAAAAAGTCGCTGCAAGGGTTAAAATAAAAATATGCAGCACTTCTTAATACTTTAATCTACACTCTTTTTTATCTCCTCGATATGTGGAAAGTCATGACGCTTGTCGTGAAAAAATCTGTCAAATCCTATCAGTTCTTCTTTGACGTCTATCTATGAAAAATTAATCCATCATACGTGTTTTTGCTTCATCTTAATTTCAATTCAATTTATGAAGTGACTCTTAAGTTGATTAAAAAAGACGATGCTTAAGAGTTTTTGTTCGCAAGAAAAGTAAACTTTGAGCAAACAGATTTGAAGTTTAAGCAAATGCATCGCGTGCATAAATTACTTTTTACTGATGACTTAACGAGTGCAAAAACGTCGAATTAATTAACATGGCTGTTTGCTCGACATTGTGGAGATGGTACTGCTTGAAGTATCTACATATATGTGCGTTGCATACCTGGTCGATACTAAACGCACGAATACTTATTTAAGCATGTATATATATTTGTGTAATCATACACGGATGCGAAGAGTATACATTAGTGCAGGTGGTGCTGAGACGCTAAGCGTAAATCAGCTGGTCGTTTCATGTGTACCTACGAAATAATCGTTCTCTCGGCGCATACGCTTTGGCTTGCATGATGTGTATGTATGGACGAATACTTACACGGTGGCAAGTACTTACCTACGTGACACGGACAGTCGGCGTGTAAATCAGACGTTTAATCGCTTCTTATCGCCGTACGACTGACAGAAATGTCTTTTCGCGTTGTCCTGCCATGCGAAGACAATGCAGTCGACGGACGCAAATTGTTATGACCACAGTTCTTTCAGACTGACGAATGATCCACTCTAACTGTCTAATAATCGATGACGGGTCATCTGGACCCTAAGTCCTGGACCACCTGCAATAATGGACCTACACCTTTGCTTCTTCGACCACACATGTCCTGAACAATTTCGCTTTGTTGAACTCAAGATTGTGTAATTCATTTCAAAATATTACTTTGCTGTTCTGCAGTCTTAACAATTTAAAGAATAAGCTTTGTTCATGGTCGCAAACTTTATTTGAAACTACAATCTTATTTGAGAAGGTTTAGCAATTGTCTTAGGAAGTATGATCTGTATGAGAAGAAAATATATGTAAGGCACGGTCTTTTAAGTTTAAATTAGATTTGAGTTGCAGTGAGATTTTGTTATGGACTATGTTAGTCTGTATTTCGTGAAAATTCTGAAACAAAAATTAAAATAGTCGATGAGGCCTTCCTTTGATAAACGTCTTTTTTGTGTTTCATTAATGAAGTATGGAAAAGTTGCCTAAACTGCACATGGTTCTCTTGCTGTACTAATTAATTCAACACAAAAATTTACTTTAAAAAAGCCGGAACAATTGTTTTCATTATTATTCTAAAATAATTTTAGGATACTATACAGCCGTAATTAAAGAAAATAATATGAAAACAAATTAAATAACATTCATTCTGTCGTTTTAGGCAAATTTTTTCACCTCAAACACACAAATCAATCGTTTTAAAAAGGGCCTGCACAATTTCTTTGATTTTCTTTTGAAGTGTTAGTATATTTTAGTAGAGAACCATAATTAATGACAAAAATCAAGAAATAAACATTTGATGGACATTCAATATGCCCTTCGAGGTAATTTTGTTTATATTGTTGTAATTAAACAGAAATATCTTCTTTTTGTAAAGGTCCAATGTTTTTATTTCACCTGAAACTAGTTGGCATACATGCATAATCAATTATAAAATTGAGTGCAAAAAGTGTAAAGCCTTATTTACCATCCATTTATTCATCCTCTCATAGACAATTGTTTTCATTTTGCTGTAAAGCAACACAAAAAAGGACTTTTTTCAAGAAGGAGTTGAACAATTGTTTTAATTTTCATCTTAAAATATTCGCATAATGCGAAAAAAATACTATAATAAATTGTCTTTAAGTGTGAAACAAATTAACATTCAGAATGTTTTTTTAATGAAATTTTTTTTTCTTGAAACACAAAAATCTACTTTTCCAAGAGGGCGCAACAATTGATTTTATTTTCATCTCAAGCTGTTTATTCGATAACAGAAAATGATAATCGATAAAAAACACACAATGTGAAAAAAATCCAAACCAATAATGACAATGTATTTTAGGGCAAACTTTTAAATTTTGCATTAATTACCCAAAATTCTATTTGTGTCCAAAACGGCTTGAAAATTGCCTTATTTTTCATTCTATGTCCTTTGATTCAAGTATTTTACATATCAAACACAAAAGTAAATTTTGTTCAAAAGTAGCCTGAATAATTGTTCTGCTACTCATCATAAAAAAATCATGAAGTGACAAGAAACCTATGAACAAAAATGCTTAGCAACATTTCCTCATGCAAATATTTTTATCCTAGTATTAATTAAACACAAAAGTCAACTTTTTCAAAAGAGTCCCTGGCAACTGTTTTTATTTTCGTCTTAAAAATGAATAGAAAAACATCGAATATTAACACTGCATGAAAACGACAAACTAGAATAAAGTAAAGCCAATAAAAATTTGAATATTGTCGGTAATTGAAAATAATGTGTGATAAAATGTACACTTATCAATAAAGAAATTGCATTATGAGGGCGTATGTGTTTCACGATTCTCACGCAATGTAATAAATTACAATGTTTTGCTTTGAATTAATGTGTACTCGTGCAATGTGCTATTACATTCACAATCACAATATGAAGATATACATGAAGATAGAGATGCAGAAACATGAACATTAATATAATGAGAAATTGCGTGGAAATGATTAGCAGTATAATTAAATTATCGTATTTAATACTTATAACTCACTTTTACAATTTATTTAGTGAAATTTCCTTCTGCTATATACATCAACAAAAAATTTCTCTCACGTTTTCCAATCGTATTTCATGTCTTCATTCAGCGAATTTGCATGGATTTGCAACCAGCACTAAATAAACTACATTCAACAGTAAATATGTATGACTTATTTCGGCAGCGAGTACGTTTATTACGATACCATAATCTACTCTCATGTCATATTATTACGGATATTTAACCAACCAAAACTTCTTACGAATAATATAGTAGGCCAGCTTCTGTCGAGCCTAGAGTTTACTACATTTTATGACAACTTGTACAACGTTCAAGTTTTCGGTATTAGCATAAAGAGATATTCAGTGGCTTACTATACATTGCCATGGCATTTTTTTATCGTTTCAAACTGGACCATACTAGATTATTAAACCTGCCGAGGTTAATGCAATCGTAAAGAAATAATTGAGATAGTAAGCATCTCGTTTCTCTACAGAACGGACTCTAAAAAACTCATTCCACAAGCTGACATTGATACGAGATATACATAAAACTTAATTCATTATTCTAAAATTTTAATTAGACTCTTCCGTGCAGTTTTTATTTGATTTTTGCAATGGGAAAAATTCAATAATGTATAAACAAGCCCACACTTGGTGGGCAAAGCGGTAGACGTATAGTAAGATGCCTCTTTCTATGCTAAAATGTCTGCGAGTGAGGAATAAATTTCCAGTTGATCGTAGGCATCGGGGAAGATCTGCGCACGAGATTTTTCATAATAAGGCGAATCGTAAATGTTCTCTCGCGCCAACCGGTGAACCTCATAGCGCATTACATTGCTCTGACCGGTAATGGAGAAGTTTACATATTATGCAGGCCGCGTACAATTCTCTATGCATAATGAGGCGCGTCGTCGACGGACTAACAATAAAGCATTGAGAATGCGCTGTCATCCATCTGTTCAAGTGTAAGCGCGTTCTTCCTGACTTAAGGTATAGAATTTGGCATACAAGGAATAAAAAATCGACTAGAGACAATAAGATGCTGCATAAACTTCGTGACAGCTCACGCTTCTGTTTTTACATCCCTATTTACATAATACAAATACCCTCATTGCGCTACTTGTTATCGATTATTTGCCTGTACCTTTTTCTTCAGATTATGATAATCCACTTTTCTTGAGTCGGTAAACAAACATTTACAAATATTGTTGTGAAAAAAATCATAGTCAAGAGAATGTCATAAAAAGTGTAAGATAATAAAGAAACCATAGAAATTTTAACGAGCGACTCGAAAGAATGATGCATGTAAACCAAGTTTTATAGGCAAAAACTTGACAGCATACGTACTACAATAGGTGCAAATTAATTCTTCTTTTAGTGAAATGAGCACCTAATAATCATGAGCGTTAACTAACTAGAATGGTCATAAACATGGTAATATTTCTGGTATATTTTTCTTTTGTTATATCGGCATTTTTACACTTAACTTTATGCAGTATGCATATTTTTTTTCGTCATCACTTTTATCAAAGTTTAATATCTCGGATCTAAAATTCTCTATCAACGTTTTCTTATATTTTCCAGGGAGTTCTTATTTAAATTTAAAATCACAGATAAAAAAATCGTTTAAAAGTAAATAAGCTCTATCTAATTGACGCTTTTTAGAACGACTCTTATAAGTTAATAACAGTTTATGGACGTAATTACTTACAACTTTGCTCAGCTTGACTGACATAAAAGAAAATTATACATTCAGAATGAGAAGCTCGCGCATTCCTTATTCACGTGAACAAAGGTTAAGTAGAAAAAGTACTTGTCGCATTCCTGCGTACTCTGTAATAACTCTTAAGTTCTATTGGTGGATTCTGACATATTCTTTGAAACGACAGGAGAATTACTTGTTGCTGATGCATAACGAATGTTCAATTCTGGAGCTATTACCTTACTCTTAGCCAAATTACACTTTGAGTTCGTTTCCCTTGACTTATCTTGCTTTTAGGTACACGATTCCCTCTTGGGAAAATTATTTGAGATAAGTCTTCGCTTGAGTAGTTCTAACATATTTTTTGCAAGTCACATAATTATCGCTCGAGCAGTAGTATAATTTCTGCAAATTGTTTCTCATTGTATCTCTAAACGAGAATTACTCCACGTAATTACGCACGCGCGATGCGTACTTCAGTTTGAAAAATGAGGTTTTTGTCGTCTCTTAACTCTACTATAAATAATGTTTCGTTCACATTTTTTACGTTTTTACCCTATAAAAAAATTATTCTCAATAAGTTTAATCCAAAAGTTATTATTGAATTATCATTTCAGAGTAGTTAAATAGAAAAATCGACTTCTTCGAAAATGCTCAGAGAAAAATCGAATGCGCATAGTATATACGCTGTTGATAACCACAGAAATAATTTTGATTCAAGATTAGCAATGTTTGTGCAAGAGGGTTCTGTAAGACACAAAATAAAATCCTTTTCAACTGTAATTGAAGATGTGATTCTAGTTTTGTCAAGCGAATTTTTTATAATTCAAAAGGACATTTCTCTGAGTGTTCAGAATCCCCTTACTTTCCACCATAAAATGTTTAATAGAAGTGAGAAAATTATGATCAATAGATATCGCTGTGGTAACAATTGTGACAATATTCACCATGTCCCTTAAAGCAATTTTTTCATTTTGTAATAATAAGGCACCACCATAAATAACAAAATTCAATCAAATCAAAAGCAAAGTCTTATTTACCATATACTCTATAGATATTTTAATTTTCACCTTAAAATGGTGACGGGATCATAGAAAACCATAATAATAGTTAGTTAAAATATGAAAAATATTTTAAGAAATATTTAGCATGTTCTTTGCAAATTGTTTTGCTTCGTATTAGTTAGATAAAAATAATGTTTCCGTCATCTGCTGACTCAACTGGAAATAATGTCTGGTCACATTTTCTGTTTCGCATCAGATTATAGAAAATAATGTTTAAAAATTATATATATTGTATAGTACTCTCTCTTTAATGAAGTGGAAGAATCCAGGACTTATTATTCAGCTTCTGTGTTATGAATCTTGTGGGCAGTTAAAATGTCGTCAAAATTTCCTGGTATATTTCATCTCATAAAGTAGCAGGTTTTTATTTTTTCCATTTTAGTTAACTGTTTACGTTTGTCGTATGTTGCGAGCATAATGCGTTCCCTACACCTTTTTGACTTTGCGATCTTGGTAACATAAGAACCTCTTGAACTCGGAGTACAGTGGATGTAATAATGTACACCTACGAGGTTTATAGAGTTGATATCTAAGCTATACAAATCCTTACAATGGAATGTCATTATGAAGTCAAACCCATGATTAAAGAAAGACTTAAATGCATTGTGATAAATAAATAAATATGCCTATACGTTACTACAGAGAAATAGAAATATAAAAATTGTTTTTTGCGTGACCGTTGACGTTGGATCCGCCCTAAAAAAACAACATTCCCTATAAAATGTACCCCTGCACATGAGAATTCAGCTGTCGCGTTGTGAGCAGGAACGATCGAAAAATAATATCTCTAGTTTATTTAGCGTACTATGGGGGCTATCATCGGGGGATTAAAAATAATGTTTCGAGCGTCACCGGTGGACATAGAGGGGATTAAACACCGCCTCTGGCCTGACTTCCTATTGGTCAGAATTTCAGTTATGGGTGATCCAAATCAAACATGAAACATTTCTCACATTTTTGTTAGTTAT
>CAKNWW010139841.1:0-10592 GCA_932074435.1 Andricus kollari | reverse complement strand
TACATTAAAAATTCATCTGTTTTAGTAGAAATTTCATCTTTTTTTAAATAAAATTTTGGTTTGGTTGAAAATTCTTTTTGTTGAAAATTCAACTATATTTTTGAAAATTCGTATTTTGGCTTGAAAATTCAACTGTTTTGGTAAAAAATGACCTTTTTGTTGAAAATTCAACTATTTTACAAAAAATCGTCTTTTGGCTTGCAAATTAAACTATTACATTATTCATTGAAACTTGATGTTTTTGGTTAAAAATTGAACTTCTTGGTTGAAGTTTGAACTACTTTGCTGAAAAATATTTTTTTTTTAGTCGCAAATGCATAATTTTAGTTGAAAATTTAATTCTTTGGTTGAAAATTGATCCATTTCGTTAAAAATATTCATCTTTTTTAATTGAAACTTCAACTACTTGGGTAAAAGTTGAATTACTTTGTTGAAAATTATTTTTTTTGGTTGGAGAAAAATTGAACTATTTTGATGATAGTTCGTTTTTTTTTGTTTAATGATATTTTTTTTTGAACTGAACATGTAACTTCTCCATTTCTGTTCTCCACTTTTTGAAATTTAAAAATCTTAATCTGAAATTGTTTCGTTCCGTATATAACAGATTCTACATATATTAAAAATGTCACAAGATTAAAATGCTGGTGTTTAAATAATAATTATATAGAAAATGAAAAATTGCCCAGGGAAATATCAGGGAGAAGTCAGGGAATTTTAAAAATGAAGTTTTGTGGCTACACTGGCTTTATTATTTAGGTTTGACTTATACAAAGATAAATTTTTGAACAAGAAGATTAATTCTTTTCAAAAAGACAAAATTTCAGCAAAATAGAAGAATTTTTAACAAAAAAGTTTAGTTTTGTCATAAAAAAAAGAATTTTCAACAAAACAGATAAGCTTTCAAGCTCAAAAGTCGATTTTTTCTAGAAAACAGTTGACTTTTATACCCGGAAAGATTACTTGTGAGCAAGAACGTTGAAAAAATATCAAAAACGTTACTTTTGAATCAAAAACGTTAATTTTCTACCAGAAAAGCTTAATTTTCAACAAAGTACATGAATTTTCTACTAAACAGTTGAATTTTCAAAAAAAAAAAGATTAATTTTTCATTTAAAAGTTGAATTTTGAACCACCGAAAACATGGGTTTTCATCAAAGAAGTTAATTTTTAACAAAATAGATTAATTTTCTTCCATATTGTTAATTTTTCAAGCCAAAAAGAAGACTCTTCTATGAAATAGTTAAATTCTATACGAGAGAATATGAAATTTCAACAAAAAATTTAATTTACAAGCAAATAGTTGTATTATTAGCAAAAATTATTAATCTTCAAACAAACAAAAAAATGAAATTCTTACAAAGTCGCTCAAGTTTAAAAAAAGCAATTGTTTTTTCAACCACAATAGATTAATTTTCAACGAAACTTGTAATAGTTTATATTTCAAAACAAAACAGGTTTTAATTTAAAATAAAAAACAGTTGAATTTAACCAAAAAATACGATTCTTAACAAAATAGTTGAATTCTCAACCAAGACAGATAAATTTTCAAAAAATACATTATTTTTTAACAAAATAATTAAATTTTCAACTAGAAATGATCAATTTTCAATTTAGAATATCAATTTTTTACGAAAAGTGGAATAGTTACATTTTTAGTTCTAAAAATTATTTTGAACAAAAATAAACAGGGAATTTTCAATAAAACAGTTAAATTTTCAACCAAAGAGATGAATTTTGTATAAAAATAATTAATCTTTATGGAAAATAAATCAAAACCAGAGTTCAAAATTCAACTAAATAGTTGAATTTTTAACCAAACAGACGAATTTTTAACACAATACATGAGTTTTTAACCAAATACTTGAATTTTCAACTAAAAAAACATAAATTTTCAACAAAAAATGTAAAATTTAATTTTTTAGTTAAAAAAATTATTTTTCATCCAAAAATGAAACGAATTTTGAATAAAATATTTAAATTTTGAACGAAATAATAGAATTTTTAACCAAACGAGATAATTTCCGAATTTAACCCTTGTGTTACCACCCAAAACAATTACCACCTAGCTGTAAATCTGTGTGGTTTGTCAAAACATAAAACCAAAGTCATACCCTAGATAACTTTCAACGAGGAATTCAACGGTGATCTTGGATTTGACCTTGAACCTAATTTTCAAGGTCATTTTGAGGTCATCTTTGTGTTTTTTTAAAATCGGAACCTCTGTTTTTGGTGCCAGAATCGAAAAGAGCGGGAAATGTTACGTTCTAATATGTGTTTAGGACTAATGTTAACTCTGCAGGTCAGGGTGACCTGTAAAGGTCAAAGAAAGTTTAAAGCACGCTGTCATAGGACCTCGTAGAAATCTCGCAGAATTAGTGAAAAAAAATTAACCAAAGTAATTAATTGATTAATTAATTAATTCAAGGTCATTTTAAGGTCACATTCGTTAGGTTGATCAGGCTCAGATTTTAAATATTGTAGTTGAAGTAAAACTTAAAGGTCATTTCAAATGAGACTTTTATCACCATAATCCTTCTTTTGCCGCAACTTAGCAAATTAGGTTCAAGGTCAAATCCAAGGTCACCGTTGGATTCCTCGTTGAAAGTTATCCAGGGTATGACCTCGGTTAATTTTTTTTACTAATTCTGCGAGATTCCTGCGAGGTCCTATGACAGCATACCTGTAGAGCTCACGTTAACATTAATAAACAAATAAAAATTAATAATATTTGCTGCAATTTATTTATTAATGGTTATTAACTTTTATTTTGTATATTTTTTTAGTACTTTTTTTCAAATTGTAAATTTTTTTAGTTAAGAAAAATAAATAAAACTTTTTATTGCACAATTGGATGAAAAATGAGGCAAATTAGCCTATTCCTTTAGGGGAAAAAGTTATTTAACAAAATGCACGTCGACGGGTACCCGGGTGGTAACACAAGGGTTAAAATGTATAATGGTAGACTTTCAGATTAAAAATAATTAATTTTCAACTAAAAATAGTTAACAGGGGGAAAAAAAGTATTCTTTAGAAAACGGTAAAAGATGGGAAAGGGGGAAAGACTGTAAAAGTCTGAAAAGTGATTTTAAAACTACACACAAAAATGCTGCTTTATTTATCGAAAGTATGAAAATGTCATTAGATATATATCTATTTTTTTTTTTTTTAGTTGATCCAAATATTTTCTCAGCTCGAATGAGCTATAAAGGAATCAATTATTTCGTTTGGTCATCGATCGTAACTTTATTCACCTTGCCTCCTGCTACTTCGCCTTCAATGTCTCAATGCAGCTTCCCTTTAGAAGCCCTGCAAAGAAATTCATTGCTTTCGTTTTTTTGCGATCATTTCGTTTAATTAAAGTCCCCTAAGGGCAATTTAATTACTATAAATTCGTTAAAATTGAGCAACTGCAATTACTTATTTGATTCTCGGTTAATCAATAACACTATTTTATAATGAAATTACATGTCAGGAAAAAAATAAGACTGTCTCTCAAAGATGAAAGGAATCATCCATAAACTACATTACTAATTTTGGGATAGGTTAGGGGGACCCCGCGCGCCGGAAGGACTGAGGGGGTTGGTCATAGACCGATTTCACGTTTATTCTGCGTTTTTTGCGTTTCTAATGAGTTGTTTTATTTTCGACCACTAAGAAGACTTTAAAATATAGTTGAATTTTCAAGAAAATAATATTCAAATTAAATTGAATTCTCAACAAAAAAAAAATGAATTCTCAAAGAAGGATTTAACATTTCGTATTTCAAAGAAACAAGACTTCAATTTTTAATCAAAAAGAAAGAAAAAAGAATTTTCAAACTAAAAAGATGGCTTTTCTACCATGATTCAACATAATAGTTGAATGTTAATCCTACGAGAATAAATTTTCAACAAGATTGAATAATTTCCAACAAAAAAAAAACGAATTTCCTACCACTTAAATAGAACCAAAATAGACGAACTTGAACAAAATAGTTATATCTTCAGCCATAAGATGAATTTTCTACCCAGAAAGACGAATTTTGAACAAAATACATGAATTTTTAATCCGACACATTTTTCAAATAAATAGTTTAACTTTGAACAAAACAGTTTTCACATTTTTCAAATAAATAGTTTAATTTTGAACAAAACAGTCGAATTTTCTACCAAAATAATTGAATTTTAAACTAAAAAAAAAAGTTTTCAACAAAAATGGAATAGATAAATATTCAGTTTAAAAATTAAGTTTCAACAAAACAAAAAGAATACTTAACTAGTGGAATTAAACCAAGTGAACTTCAACAAAATAGATGAATTTTCCATAAAACAGTTGAATTTCTGACCCGACACTAAATAGTTGAATTTTCTACCAAAAATAGTTACATTCCCAACCAAATAGTTCAAATTTCAACTCAAAAAGATAAGTTGTTAACCAAAAATGGAAGTTACACTTTTAGTTTGAAAAATTAATTTTGAAAACGAAAAAAAAAACGAATTATCCATCAGTTAAAATTAACCAAAAGAGGCGAATTTTTAACAAAATCGTGGAATCTACAGCCAAGAAAATGAATTTTTAAATAAGAATATTAATTTTCTACCCAAAAAGACGAACTTTCAATAAAATAGATGAATTTCTCACGAAACAGTTGAATTTTCCACCCGTCGCGACACTATGAATTTTTAGCAAAAAAGTTAATCTTCTGCCAAGTAGTTAATTTTTTACATAGTTTAATTTTTAACCAAGAAGTGGAATATTCTATCAAAATATTTGAATATATAACCAAAAAGATGAATTTTCAACGATACAGTTTAGTTTTCAACCCAAAAAAGGGAATTCCTAAACCAACATAAAAATATGAATTTTAAACAAAAAAGTTAATTTTCAACCAAATAGTTGAATTTAACAATCAAAAAGGATGACTTTTATACAAAATTTTTAAATTTTCAAGTCTAAGAGACGATTTTTCTTCAGAATACATGAATTCTGAACTAAAATATATAAATATTCAACCAAAAGTTGAATATAGTTACATTTTCATTATAAAAAAATAATTTTAAAAGAAGACGAATTTTGAGCAAAATAGGTAGATTTTCCACCAAATAGTTTAATTTTCATCTGAAAAATATAAATTGTCATCCAAAAATAAAATAGTTAAATTTTCAGTTAGAACAAGAATTTTTAACTGAATAGATCGATCTTCACCTAAAATAGATACATTTTAAACCAAAAAGATAATTTTTCAAGTAGGAAGAATAATTTCCTACAAAAAAATACGAATTTTCAACTGAAAAAGATAAATTTTCAAGAAAAAATGGAATATTTAAATTTTAAATTCAAAAACTTAAATTCCAAACAGACAAAAAAACGAATTTTCAAACAAGTAATTGAATCTTCAACCAAAGTAGATTAATTTTACACCAAACAGATGTATATTTAACCAAAAAACATTAATCTCTAACAAATAAGGAGAATTTTTAAACAAGAAAGATTTTTCAGTCAAAAAAGAAAAAAATGTCAACCAAATTGTTAAATTTTTAGGTCCAAAAGACAAATTTTCTACAAAACAGTTTAATTTTAAAAACCAAAAATATGAATTTTGAACAAAAAAGTTCATTTTCAACCAAATAGTTGAAATTTAATCCCAAAAAGACCAATGTTCAACCAAAAAGGATGACTTTTTAGCAAAATTGTTAAATTTTCCACACAAAAAAATATTAAATTTTCAAACCAGTGATATAATATTTAACCAGAAAAGATGAATTCTCAACTAAAAATATAGTAGTAGACTTTTCAATAAAAAATAAATCATTTGCAACCAAAAATATTTGGATTTTCTTATTGAGTTCTATTAATTCAGTTCGCATTTAAGTGTGAAAACATGACAAATAGGGAGAAGACTTTAAAGCCTGGTGAAAATAAACATTTGAAGCCAAACAATGCACGATATGAAAAAAAGTCAAGAGAAGAAAAACTTTGCTTCTAAAAGCCCTACAAGATTATCATAACGACTTTTTGAATTTTCTTGAAAAACTGAAAATTACATTTTTTTGACTAACAGTTCTACTTCTAACCACCAAAAAAAAATTATTAAAAGTCCAAAATTTAATTTCTCGATCAAACTGTGCATGATACGAATTTAGTAATTAATTAATTAATTTTAATCCTGAAAAATATCATTAACAATTTTTTAATTTATGGAAAAACTAGAATTTATGGAAATTAAATAGAATAAAATTATACTATCTTCAAACAAAAAAAAAAAAACAAAAATTGAAAAATTAAGAATTAAACAATTCAGCGATATAGATTCTTGAGACCATTTTTTCGATAAGACGCATATTTTTCGTTTTAATAGTGAAAAATGTTATTATAAATAAAAAATTCCATTTTCCGGCCAAATTGTGCATAGTAAGATCAAATATTGATTTAAAAATTATTCGTTTCAAAAAGGTCTACCAATTTTCTAGAAACAATTTTTTGATAACAATTACACTCTTTGTTTCAATCTTAAAAAATGTTATTATAATGAATTATTTTAGTTTCGGTAAAAATCATGCGAGACACGAAACAATGCTAACCAACGAAATTGCTCAACTCAGAAAGTACTACAAATTAAGTTCAAAATATATTTTCATAAGATCCATAGTTTTTTGTTAATTGTTGAAAATGTTATTGAAAATTCCATTTTCGTTTTTAACTATGTCACAACAAAAATAGGTAAAAAAGAAAATTGTTTATTTATATACAACACATTTGTTTATAAACACTATGTACAATAACTATACATAACTTTTTTTTATAGGACACGCACTCATTTTTCAATGATAAAATCAAGACAATAAAAATGCATCTGTTTTAATATCAATGCACATTATGAATTATTGTAATAATATACATTTATAGAAATTATGAAATTTAATTTTAGCTGCGAATAGAGATTAATGACAAATAAAGAACAATTATTAAAGTAATCATAAAAAATAAAATTTTTAATATATTTTGCAATATTTGAATGAGCAGTCCGGAACCGAGATAAAGAAACTGATATAATATACATTCAATATAATAGAGTTGAACATAACATAGTGATAGTGACATAGTGATGAGAATGTTCGTTAAAGCCCAAGGAGCTTTAACAAAAGAGAATTCACAATCACCAAATTACAATTGTCAATAATTTGAAATTCAGCCCTCAAAGGTCCTTGCGTAAATGTGTGCGAGTGCGAAGCACGAGACACGTGATGCGAATGTTCGTTAAAGCCGAAGGAGCTTTAACAAAAGATTCACAATCACGAAATTACAATTGTCAATACTTTGAAATTTAACTGTCAAAGGTCTCTGCGTAAATGTGGGGAAAGTTCAAAGACCGAGCGCATTATCGAGCGCGAAGCGCGAGATCCAACAGACGCGCGCCTTAGGCGCGCTCATACTTGCGAGCGAAGCAAGCCGCGCGCAGAGCGCTCGATGATAATGTGCCCGTGCAGCGGGCAGATTTTTTATTTTCATTTTCAATTTATCTCTGCGAATCATTCAGATATAATAGAAACATAATTGCGTCACAGTCCTTTCAGTATCTTTGCGTGCTTGTAACAATGGCCTGGAATTGAAACACGTAATTACAACCACACATATTCATGTAATTACTGTATCATTACACGATCCATTGACAACAATGCAAGCGAAGTGAGCGATACTTTTTTTCAAGCACGCACATCTGCATATAATTATTGTCCTTGCGGTATATATATTCGTTTAGTCAATGTTTATCAGAACCACCTTTTTTTCGTCCCATAAAGTAATAATACCGTAATTATGTCGTACTGTCATTAACAGAGAAGAATGAATACTGATTAGGGATGGTCTGTTAATTACATAAGGATGATTCTTGAAATTTTAGGCCCGCTCGCCCCTATTGTTAGGATTCGTCAGATTTTTAGGAACTCCCGGGCGAACAAAAACTTTACAAAAAAGTACAACATTTCTACAATTGTAATTTTTTGTAAACAAATTTACAAAATTTAACAACAAAATACAGTTCAATACAAATAGCTAATTTTGACTTGTATTTTTTTGTAGAAAAGTAAAAAAATTAACAATAAAGTATAAGTTGCTACAATTCGAAAATTTGTATAACTTTTTATTAATCTTTTTTTTATTTTGTTGTAAAAATCTACAAGGTATTACAGAAAACTACAGCATTTTACACTTTTATTTAATTTGGGTGTTTAACGTCATAAGAACACTTTTAATTTAACGTAAATTATTGTTTGAATATTACAAATCTTTACAAAAAATACAAGATTTTACAAAAGTTGAAATGTTGGAAAAGTTTACTTAAAATTATGTTCTAAATACTAGTAGTTTATTGTACAAATGTACAAGCCTGGTGGAAAAATTTCCAAAAAACTAAAATCATTTTTACGGCAATCTACAAATAAATACAATAAATTACAACCAAAATTACAGGAAAGTATAACTTATTATAATTATAATAATAATTATTATAATAAGAGATCATTTAATATTTAGATATGTGCATGATCGCTTTTAAAAAAAAATCTTCTATGCCTAAACTTCAAAGAAATGGTAGAACATTAACAGGCAATAATAAACAATCCTTATTAAACAACAAAAAACTTTACGTTTCAAGTTTTTTTTTCTTCAAATATATAGCAATCGATTGGGCACCATATATGTCATTTAAATTATATTTTTGAAATGTTCTTAATATTTGTCATCCTAGATCGAAAAAGAACACTTTTTTGACTGCAAATGAAAAATGAACATTGGAGAAAAAATTTATCACGGTCAATGAAATTAAAAGATTCGAACTCTTGAATATACCTTCATTTGAAGTTTTAAAAACTGAACTGCAAATTAAAATACTCAAAATGTAATACTTTTAAATTTTAAACTTTTAAAATTAAATTTGAAAAAGAGCAACTTTTTGGCTGCTAAACCTGTAAATTCCTGTTGATTCTTGTAGTTGTAAATTCTTGTAGTTGCACTATTTTGTAAATCTTTGTAGATCATTAAAACTACAATAAAGTACAACAATATACAATAAAATACAAAATAAGTACAAAATTCTTCCCAATAATAGAAAAAAGTTTACTTTCCTGTAATTTTAATTGTAATTTATTGTATTTATTGGCAGATTTCTGTAAAAATGGTTTTTATTTTGTTTGTACTTGTTTGTAGGAATTCTCAGGGATTTTAATGGATTCCAAACTGCAATTTTTTGAAATTTCTCTGTGTGCATGTAACTTTTTTCTATTTACCATATGGTCATGGCATTTGGACGAATTGCAGTTCCAATTAATTTCTAGGTCTAATAGAATTTTGAGCTAGATCGGCCAAATTAGATTTGTGGAAATTTATTGTGGGACTTTTTATGACCTACTCGTACCGATTTATGAAGTTTGAAGAAAATTGTTTATTTTGTTTATATAAGAAAAACTTTCTTAATATTAAAAATGCTACAGTACTATATGCGACATATTAGTTCGCATTCTCGAGACGCGTCAGATGACATATGGAAGAACGTTTCATGATCCACTAGTACCGATTTATAAAGTTTAAAAAAACCGATTATTCTTTTTATAAAAGGAAACTTTTTTGATATTAGGAATACTACACTTTTATATGGGATATATTCATTCGCGTTTTCAAGACGCATCGAATGACTTATGCAGGAACCCTTCATGTTCTTTTATTAACTGACAATGCCTTTTTATCCATTTTTAAAATATATTTTTTATCTTGTTTATATAAGGAAAACTTTTTAAATATTGGGAATACAATACTACTGTATATGATGATTTTCGAGACGCATCAATTGAACAACCTTTCATGTCCATCCACGACTCACCAATTGCGTTGTATTTATTTTTAGACAAAATTATTAACCCCACTTATACGAGTAAAACTTTTGTTTATATTGGAAATATAACAGTACTGATTTATTTAGTGATGTTTTTGAATTCTAGTTACTAATATTTGCATGCGTAACGGTATTTCATAATCTCGCCACATGCGCGATTTTCAATGTATTTTATTTGCAATAACTTATATAAATTATCAATATTTTCCTTCTTTTTGAAAGTATTTCGATTTTTGCTGCTTTTAAGGAGTGGGAGTTGAAACTTTATGGGAAATTAGCACTCCTACATGTCTTTAACAACCAAAAATAATTGTTGCAATTTAGGGCTTGGCAATATATCGAAAGCTTCATAAGCTATTAACACTACTAACCATTTTTGAAAAAATTAACATGTCACAACATTTTTTTCCACGGCCTGAATTGGCACTAAATTAGCACCAAATTCTTGCACAGTGCCCATGTCGATATGACAATGTGGTGATTAATGATTTCTTGTTCTTTTGTATGCGTTAGTACAGGTAAAGTTAAAAGAAGTGGGAATACATTGGACGCATATTTATTTGTGATTAAATACAGCGACCATAGATCTGGGTGTGACCGTCATTCTTTTTGCGTATACATATTCATGCATGGAAAGTACTTTCTCAATAAGCATAACACCCCTGTGTTTGCTGTCTGATCAACATAAATGTAGTGCTTAACGATGGAAATAATTTCGCAGAAAGAA
>CAKNWW010139827.1:3190-18229 GCA_932074435.1 Andricus kollari | reverse complement strand
TTTTTTTTCATTAAATGATAGTAATTTCTAAAAATATCAATTTATCAATGTGAAAAGGTTTTGAAAAAATTATTACTACGTTAAAATTGAAAATCAATTTGAACTAAAATTTTGTTACAAATTATTTTGTAATTATTGTGTCAAAAAATGATATTTAAAAAAAAATGCATTATTCTACTAAAAAAAATTCTTCCAGATAATACAACATTATAACATGCATGGAAAGTACAATTTTAATCGCACTTGTAGTGTTATATCAAATTAAAAGTATCATAAGCAGCAAATTCCATAGTAGAAACAATGTAAAAAAAAATTTTTTAATAATTTTTCAGAATATTCTTAAATTCCAAAAATTTTGTGAAATGTCAGTAGAAGCGAAAATACTATACTATACTAAACTTATTTTATGTCGATACTTCGAGTAGCTAACGTGTGAAAAAAGTGTATTGAAAATGAAAAGTGTCTACCATATTAGATTCGTTATTTTTTAATTTGAAAATTATACAAAATGTCAAATAATTTCAGTAAATGCGACTGTAAACCCCTTGAAAACAATATTTTGATAGAATGTCTAGTTTTTTGTGTGTTTTTTTTTGTTTGAAAAACGCAGTCTACAGGTAAGAACAAGTATTTTTTTAACTTTTTGAAATCCTATAAAAAATCAAGAAGACTTTCTAGGATCTCCCACATGGGTACTGAAAGCTGAAACATTGAAAACTAAAGGGAATCGCAATATTGCAGATTCCGTTTTTGAATTGAATCAATCTAAAATTACTTGGAAAAATTCTTTTCACACGATACATATTAAACGAACAATCATCTTTTATGTGTTAAATAATTTCATTAAAAACACTGCAATTTTTTCTTTTTTACAGTCTGCGCTGACGGTTTTTTTTTTAATTTAAATTTTACGGTCTATTGTGGCGAATTCTTAAAAAATGAAAAATGCCAGATCATTTAAAACAGTTTGTTATAACATACAACACTTTTTTTCTTTATCAAAGTATCATAAGGAAAGGATTTTTTCAAGTAATATAAAATTGATTCCGTAGAGAAAAGGAAACCTATCTGTTTACAAATTGACGCATATGTGTACCTGGTTATGATGCGTATGTAAAAAATTAACAAATATTGTCGCCTCAAAAAATCTCATAATAAAAAAATTCCTTTCTCAGTTATTAGTAGTCGATTTCGTAAAAAATACAACATCCATGTGTTGAAAGTAGTGCACTTGTGAATGTAGTTGTAAAATTCTTTATAAAATAAACAATTATTGTGTAATGATAAAGTATTATAAGGAAAGAGTTTCGCTAAATAATTTGTAATTGATTCCGTCGAAAAAACGAAACCTAAATGTTAAAAATTGACGAAAATCTATATTTATTTATCAAATTTATTTAACCAATTAATAATTATTATGAAATATCAAACCTCATACATATTATTTATTGACGACAAATTTTCAATTAATTTTGTTAAAGGAACAAAATATTTAGAGCATGAAATGAATAAGGTATGCATTTGTTTATTAAATTTGTTTATAACATTTTTAATTGATTTTCATAAATAAAAAATGGTACATAAGCATTATGTTTACGTATATCCCAAAAAAACTGAAAAAACAGATTCCCAGTTCTTTGGTACTTGTATTAGAACTACAACAATAAACAGTTTTTTTTAAATATTATTACCTCCTGGATATTATTAAAAACATGTGTCTTTACTGATTACATGATGTTTTATACAAATATGAGCAGTTGAAAAAATGGGATCGCGTGATGAAAAAATGTCATCTTTGTTCCAACATAAAGAGAAAAATTTAAAAATCGGCGCGGACGAATGTTTCATTAAAAAAATCTTCCATTGGAGAAAAATATGCGTCTGATCAACATTATAAGCTCAAGGCTAATTTTTGCAGAAAAACAATGCACGTGCCATTAGCCCAAACGAGGAAAAAAATTAATTTTGTCATTCTTATTCCGTTATTCCAAAAAAAATTTGGAACGTGGTGGAAAAGTACTATAAGAATCATTTAAATCTGAATTCTAGAATCTAAGGTGATTTGAGGAAAAGAAAAAAATTGAAAAATGTCGGACAGTTTTACAACGTAAAGCACGTGCCTCTTCGCAGGTACAAATCCATCAATGCAACGGAAGACTAGACAGGGGCGGTACGGGCGCAATCTATTCTATTTGTAATCCTCTCTTCTGTTTATTACTTTCTTCGGATAGGGTACGAACTCAGGAATCGAATGGTACTTGAGTTCATTCTAACGCCCAATGAAAGGATGCGAGAATCGAGAAAACACAAGATCGCAGGAAAATGAGATAAATTTGAAGGGTGACACAGTCGAAAGAGTAAAAAAGACAGAACCTCTTTGATTTCAGTGCAAATGAATGTATGAATGTGCAAAAGTAATTATCCTCGTTGCATTGCTATGCCTCAATGCATTTACTAATAAGAATTTCGCCACAACTTCTGTAATTACAAAATATCATTCATAAAGATTATTCTTTGGTTATTTTTGCATTAACTAAACTTATTTTTTTACTGAAGCCTGCACAAGGATAAATTGATCAAAAATTGCTCACATTTTGTCCATATGAAATGTGTAGTTTTCAACATAATTTATTTTAAAGAGAAGTCCGCCTTAAAAATGGGTATAATGTTCAACATTCAATAAACAAAAGTGCCATTTACGCATTATCATTGGAGTATTTTGGCAGAAAGTGAAGTTTCTTTTACGAAAACCTGCCCACGGATAAATTGATCCAAAATCGCTCACATTTTGTCCATATAAAATGTGTAGTTTTCAACATAATTCATTTTGAAGAGAAGTCCGCCTTAAAAAGGGGTACAATGTTTGATATTCAATAAACAAAAGTGCCATTTTTACATTATTCTTTGAGTATTTTGGCAGAAAGTAAAGTTTCTTTCACGAAAACCTGCCCACGGATAAACTGATCCAAAATCGCTCACATGTTGTCCATACAAAATGTGTAGCTTTCAACATAATATATTTTGAAGAGAAGTCCGCCTTGAAAATGGGTATAATGTTTAATATTCAGTAAACGAAAGTGCCATTTTTACATTATTCTTTGAGTATTTTGGCAGAGAGTAAACTTTCTTTTATGAAAACCTGCCCACGGATAAATTGATCAAAAATCGCTCACATTTTGTCCATATAAAATGTGTAGTTTTCAGCATAATTTATTTTAAAGAGAATACCTCCTTAAAAATGGGTATAATGTTTAACATTCAATAAATAAAATTGCTATTTTCGCATTATCCTTTGAGTATTTTGGCAGAAAGTAAACTTTCTTTTACGAAAACCTGCACAAATTTATCGAGTATAAATTGTAAAATTAGGTTATTATTATTTTTCAATATTTTCCCCATGTGGAAAGCTGACTATAGTTTGATGTATCCGAAAATTTTATGATGCAATAATAATAGGGATACAGTTTTGCAAGCACACAATCATAAGCATAAGCTTCATCTCGCTGAAGTAGTGCCAGAGATGAGGAGTGTAGTGCCCAAACATTACCGACATTACAGTTTTCACAAAGATCGGTTAAAATTCGACATTTCTTTTTAAAAATTAACAATATATATTTAAAAATGGATTGAAAAATGTTTAACTATTCAGTACGAGGTTATCAATTTATAAATAAATAAAAATAATTATATATACGATCCACGAAATAAGAATAGACTGGTAGTGACCACTGGTGGCAAATACAGGAACTAAAAAACCGGTTTTCCGCAGAATTTTTCTTGCTTTATTTTCCTTCAGTTTCAGCAAACTTGTGTTTGAATAGATGAATACATCAATCCCCCAATCATCGGCACTCGAGAGTATAAGTCCTTTTTAGATACGTTGTACGGTCACCTTCGGGGCAAGGCAAAGTTCGAAGTGCATGATAGGCGTTGGTATACTTCGCGTGCTCGCAAGCTCTGCCATCATCAATAAACCTACGAAACACCCTGAATTAACCTTGTATGTACACCTTGTAGCAGGATTGTACAAGTGAAGGGTTTAAATCAACCTCATCGAAGATCATCAGTCGACGATCGCGTTTAGTACCATTCCACGAGCTAGCAATAATTCAAAACAAGGTTTAGTTTTTAATTCCACAATTAAAATTTGAAATCTCGTGAATAAGCCACAACCGTGTGACAATCCCACCCGAAAGAGAATCAAGGGGTTAGAAAATTCATTTACTCCAAAATTCCAACTTTTTCGACATTTAAGAAATCCGAATAATTTAAAGCAAATTTTCAACCTTTATAAGTTTGAAATATTCATGAGGCTGTATATAACCATAGAACTGGTCAAACAATCAATAATATACTGGATTTTCAATTATTAATTGCACATTTCCCTTTATTTCAAAATCTTTACATTTTGGCAAAAACAAATCTCAATCCATTGTGAGTTTTCTTCTTTTACGGATTGATCACCTGTGGATGGAATTCTTACAATAGATGCACTCATCACATTCTTTTAAACTTTTAACAAACGTTCAAGATTATAACTTCTATTCACAGTATACCTATAACTAGCCTCAGCATATTACCTCTTTTATATCATTTTTCGTTTTCTTAAACGCGCTTCAGGCCATACGATTAATTGAATTATTATTATCATAATATTTTAATCCATTCAGTGATAGCTTGAACTATCTCTGCATAAATATTCATAAAATACGTACTCTTTTATTCGTCCTCTTCGAAGTCTGATTGTCTAACCTTTACTGCTTTTTTCCACTGTACAACAAAGTCGTACTGCTTGTCAGTGATAAACGCACAGATATGGTCAGACATTTAACTTTCATTTTATCGAAGTTTATTGTGTCCATAAACACAATTTTCAATTCACTTTGAAACAAAATCATTTTCTAAAGTAGACTTTGATTCCTTATTCATGAATAATTTTAACAGATACTTAATTCACCCTTGAGTTCTTCTCGCGGATTTCTCAACTTTATATATATAGGTACCTTACAACAGAGGCAGTTCTCATAAGATATTCAAACTATAACGATTGTTAATAGTGAATATCTATCTATTCATTTAAAACAATAAACGAATAGACATACGATTGATTAAAATTATTCCAGATTGAAATTATTCGTTTAAAGCAATTAATTTTAATTTCTCTATTCATTCATTTTACTCTTGGACAAAATTATCACAAAATGCCTAACGATCTAAATCCAACTCAATTTACCGACGATATCAATCGTACACTCAATGAAGCCATGATGACTTCCATGGCCGAGAGTTTTGCCATACAACAAAGGGTTATAAGCATCCCTACTTATGATGTAAACAATATGCATGTTAGAGATTTTATACGAGATATTGCGAACGGTAAATCATCAGTGCCAGCTAACTGCGAAACGCAGTATCTTAAAGCGGTTTTAGCTCGATTAAAAGGAGCGGCCCGAGACAGTATTCATGGAAAAGCTTTCACGACTCTTAAGGATTTAATTAAACATTTAAAACAGCGATTTGCATCCCGGAAAACCTATTTATGGTATTTACATGAAATTTCGACTATTCAAATGAATCAAGAAGAAAATGTTAGTGATTTTTTCGATCGAGTTATTCTCCCAAAATCAGGAGTGCAAGCGGCCTTCAAAGATAAATATTAAAATGTTAAACAATTATTACTTTCTCTCAATGATTGTGCCCTTGAATCTTTGAAACGCGGGTTGCCTGACAATATAGCAGGCTTAGTAGAGGCGCGTAATCCCCAAAACTTAGATTTCGCTCTGAAAGTCGCGCTCGAGTACAAAGCAAGATAGCAGTTAAACTCTCAGTATCCTACAAACCCTTATCATGAATCCCAATATTCTCAACACAGTTATTTAGACTCATATGATCATTATTCTGGCCCTCATATTCCTTTTACAACGACTGCGAACCCTTGTGAAGCTTCTGATCCAAAACAAAACACAATTTTAGACACGCAAGAATTTTACAATTTTCCGTATAATTATATTCCTCCATACGAGTATCCGCATGTATTTAACCCTTATTTTCCAACTGCTTCGTTGCAAACTACAGAATATCCTAATCCATACTATTCACGGGATGAAATCATTATTCAAACACCTTTCCCAACAAATACAGACCATTTAAACGAATACTCCGTTCGTCGAATAGACGCAGCGACGGGCAGATGCCCCAGATGCCCCAGAAAAAGTAGATTCTCCCTCAAACACTCTAAAATATCCTTCAACCAACAATATAGTTTCAATAAAGCAAGAGAGTGATGAATCACCACAAGCCATATTAATCCCATCACAAAAGTCAACCGAAACCATAGCTAAGCCCCTAACTCTTAAACCCTAAAATCTGTAATAAATTACAAACCGCGATATATGCCTCCGTTACAAGCAGAGCACGAGCTGGATGCCAGACGTAGCAGCTTTGAAAAGTTGCGAGGGGAGAATTTAAGGATAGGCTTACCCATTCTACTCGAAACGCAATCCTAAAACACTTATAAAGAAAAGGCTAGAAACATAGTTCCATCAACATTCTTACCAGCCTATTAATACCTATTTCTTTTGTATAGACGGAATGACACCAACGTTTGCCTAGGGAAATGCTTCATGGGTAAAAGAAGTATTAACTCTATCTCTATATATCTACACATATATGTATATACAAATATTTTACCAAAATTAGAGATCTTTTGGACTAGACAATTGTCTTCCTGATCTAAGAATAATAAATAAGAGAGATTGAATAAGTCACTTAGAACCAGTCTAATTAGATTATTGCATTTTCCAAAAATTCAAGATGTATGCATTTCTAAAACTACTAAAATTTAAAATATTTCTGTGTCAAAATTTAAAATAAATAGATTTCTTCCGACAAATCGATTTATTCAAAGGCGCACTGATTTGATTCAGGAGATCGAGCTCATAGAATTAATAAAGAAATGTCTCTGGTTCAAATAAGGGATCACTACTTTAGATAAATAGATTCCCGCGACTGAACAATAGGACTCAAGGAACACTGTTGAAAAATGGTATTACCTTCAAAACACCAGTGCATATTAAAATTAATGCCTCAAGCCTACGCAATTGATATGAGAAACATGTTTTCTAAATTTCATTTAAAATTATGGTAATCATTCAGATAATTCCATTTTACACAAAATCTAAATAACATTCACTGTTAAAGATGCTTACAATTTTAATATACATGTATGTTAATTTTACAACATGATGGTATATTAAAGTTAATTTATGCTATATGCAAATGACTTTCCTCCCATGTATATCAAATTTCGATCATATTTTAACAGTGTTAAAAATTAAAAACATAATACCTTTTACCAGTAAACCGAAAAGATAATTGCCTTTTAAGTCAAAAGTTCAATTACACTAAATAAATATCAGCTCTTATATACGATTGACTATACTCATACTTAATTTCGCCCAATTTTAGAAAAATTTACGCTTTAATTGCAAAAACAATTGAATCAATTACCTCAACTGCAAATGATTTACAAGATTTAAAGAAATAAAAGCACTTTGAGTTTAAGGCATCTGCTATACCGACCTGTATATTATATTTATTATAAAATGTACAACCTTGTATATTTTAACTAAAATGAAAATATTGTTTTGCGAATGTCCTCATATGCATTTGTATGCAGATTTTCTAAAAGTGAACGCATTAACTTCGTCCATATTATTTTGTATGTGGAATAAAAATTAATTATAGGAATTTTGAATTCTAGCACTTTAGCCTTTATATTATGAAATTTGAGTAATTTTTTATACACTCATATACACGTGTATAAAAGTACGTGCAGTAAAAAAATTCCGTATCACACGAAATATCAAAATTAGAGAGCAATAACAAATGCTGCTAATTAGATTCTGGGATGTGCCAAAATTACATGTAATCAAGCAAGATTGATGAAATTTACTATTTTCCTAATCCCTGCAATCAGTTGAATTCCTTAAATTTCGCGAATTCCACGAATTCCGTGTTTTCCTTAAATTGCGTGAATCCCATGAATTCCATGAATCCCATGAATTCCATGAATTCCGTGAATTCAATGAATTCCGTGAATTCCTTAATTGCGTGAATTCCATGAATTCCGTGTTTTTCATTAATTCAGGCAATTCCATGAATTCAGTCAATTCCATGAATTCTGTGAATACCTTGGTTGCGTGAGTTCCATGAATTTCATGAATTCCCTAAATTCCTTAAATTCCGTGAATTCCACGTTTTTCATTAATTCAGACAATTCCATGAATTCCGGGAATTTCGCGAATTCCATGAATTCCACTAATTTCGTGCATTTCTTAAATTTTGCGAATTCCATACATTCCATGCATCGATCAATTCCATGCATTCTATGAATTCCGTGATTTCCATTATTTCGTGAATTTCGCGAATTCCGTGAATTTCATGATTTTCATGAATTCCGTGATTTCCACTAAATACACGAATCTGGTGAATTCTATGAATTACTCGAATTTCGCAAATTCCAGGAATTCCATAAGTTACATGAATTCCATGATTTTTGTGAATGCCACAAATTCCATGAATTTCATGAACTCCGTGAATTATGTAAATTCCATGAATTTCATGATTCCGTGAATTCAATGAAATCCGTGATTTCCTTGAATTCCGTGAATTATATGAATATCGTGAGATCCATGAATTTCGTGAATTTCTTGAATCCTGTGAATTCTATGACCTCCATGAACTCCGTGAATTCCATGAACTCCGTGAATTTCATGAATTCAATACGGCACTGTTCGTGACTAGTGACGTGGTTTAACAGGCTCCGGTATTTTTGCTAAACAGTTGTTATATACGATCGAACTTTGTATAAATTTTGTGTTCAAAATAAACTAGAAGCAGTTGTCTTTCGGATTTTCTAAGTAGTTTGAACGGTTTCTGTCAGAAAAGCTGAATTTGTGAACTTTTTGTCTTCGTGAGTTTTGAACTGACGCCTAGTAAAATGGTGGCTTGTGGCATCTGCAGTGGTGCGATCACGAGAGGGGCCCCTGGACTGTTATCGTGCAGAAAATGTAGTCTTTTAGTGCACAATGGATGCGTGAAGGAAGGGGACAAATTGAAAAAAGGTATTAAGAAGTGGTTTTGCAGTGCGTGTTCAATTCTAGCGTCGAACGAAATCGCTGGTCGTGAAAGAAAAATTTCTTCCACGTTAGAGACAACGGAGACTGCTACCGATGACGTCATCATGCCAGGGTCGCCGCAGCAACTCTGGAGCCTGGGATCAATGACGCCATAATAAAATCGGCAACGGAAGTTCGAGAGGCGTCACTTAAGCAGATGACTGCTCTATTTGAAAAGGTTCAAAGTAAATTAGATTGCTCAATAAACAGCATAAAGGATAATATTATTCAAAACTCGCGACGCATAACTATGGTGGAAACGACTGTTGCAACTAATGTAACAGAAATACAAGAGCTTCAGGAAGTCACAAAGAAACTTTCAATCAATGAAAATAAATTGACTTCCCAGGTGGCGCACTTGAAGCACAAGTGCAATTTTATGGAGCAGGCTTCTCTAGCCAATGTTGTAGAAATCCATGGTTTGCCTTTTAAACAAGGGGAGGACCTTCCAGCTGTCATAAATCAAATTGCAACCGCTTTGGAGATTCCTTACTCCAAAGAGGGTCTTATTTCTATTTTTAGAACACGAATCTATGAAATGAATGCTTCAGGTCAGTCCCGACCTCCGATTATAATTGCGAAATTTAGTCAGCAGGAGACTTGTTTTCGTTTTATTGAGAAACGAATGAAAAAGCGAGATTTGACGACAAAAAATATTGGCTGGTCTGATGGGGAGGAAAGCATCCTATACATTAGAGAAACTTGAACTAAGTACAATGGTCTGATATATAAGGAGGCTTTAAACCTGACAAGAGCTAAGAAGATCAAGTTTCTATGGATTTCTGGTTGCAAGATCTTCTGCCGCAAGGAGGAAGGATCACAGAGAATTATACTTTCTCATCTTCACGATCTTAATGGATTTCGCTAGCAATCACTCTATGGGCGTAGAATCATCTTCAAGAACAATATCGCCATTCTAAGTAAATATCCTGTTTTAAAGAACTTTATTTTAGTTTCTTATTACTCCTTTTTGGATTCCACCTTTTTCTATGTATTCTTACTTGCATGTATTTTGTTTGGCATATTGTGTTTACTGGGAAATCCAATTGCTACATACAGGTATTTACTACAACTTATTATTAGGTCATGCGAAAAGAAATGCTTCACACCTTATAGAGGGGTATATTTTGTTTTAGAGCATATCTTTTACTTTATTTCATTATTGCAAATTTACGGTATGGCTTCTCACATCACATGTACTAAAAAACTTCGGTTTATATATGTCCCCTTTCGAGTATTCTGGCTTGTTTTGGTTATTACCTTTTACTGTAGCTCCATAATTTACCATGAGCTTCGTCTTCTGGAAAACTAAAACATATATCGGGATTTGAACTGTTCATTCTTCTCATGGACAAGTTAAGCTTTTGCCACGTTAATGCTCAGTCACTCTCGGCACATTTCCTTGAGTTTAAACATTATTTTAGTACGTGTGCATACCATATCATCGCAGTGTCTAAAACTTGGCTTAAGCCTGACATTTCTTCGAGTGCAAGGTTTTTGGAGGGTTACATGCTCTTTCGCAGGGATAGAGAGGAGAGAATGGGGCGGGGTCTATCTTTATACACATCAAAGTCTTAAGGGTTCAGTAGTAAGAGTAAGTCCACAGGCTAATTACCCTGTCGCTGACTTTTTCTTTGTTGAGGTGTATTTCGGGGGGGATTGTTCGCTAATTGGGGTTATCTATAAACCTCCTAACGCCAACTATAGTAAAGCACTTGAATCAGAAATATTTAAACTTACTCCAAATTATAATATTATAATACTTACTGGAGATTTAAACACTAATTTAAATTGGAATACTAATTTAACCAAACATTTGAAATCTTTTATTCACTCCACGGGACTTCCTACAGTACAACATTATTCCACTCATTACTCTAATTTTACTAGTACGCATAGACTTAATTATTGTAGATGACTACGAAAAAGTACCATCGTATTCACAGCATGCAATTCTGTTCTTATCTAATCATGATCTTATCAACATAGAGTACCAAATGTCCAGTAATCTCCCACCTAAACATACTCCTACACTGACTCGAAATCTTACACTAATCAAAGAACAAGAGTTTCAGGATCATTTAATGTCATATGAGTGGGCGAACTCAGTTCCGAAATTCACGAACTCCTCAGTTCGTGACGTAAATACAAAGGTGAATGGTCTAACTACTATTTTGACTGATGCATTTAATAAATTCGCGCCTTTATATGTACCACGTTCTCGAAGGGAAACGGCCCCATGGATAACGGCAGAAATAAGAGAATTGATGAGAAAAAGGACACAAAACGTAGATTAGCAAAAAGAACCAGGAACAGTAGTATACAAGCGGAATTTCGTAAACTTCGGAATCTTGTTCAGACGAAAATTAGGGACTCTCACAACCAATTTAACTTTGACGCAATCAGAAATAAAAACAAAAAAGAAAACATTTTTCATCTTCACAGGCGTCTGCGTTTAATTCAACCCAAACAGGAATTTCCTGATCAAAATTTCTCTACTAGTGACTTCCTTACTACATTCATGATAAACCTATTGCGACACAACTTCCAACTATCTCCTCCAATTTACCTTTGCATACTTTTGATGAATGTGATTTCTTTTCTTCAGACATAACACCTGAGACTTTCCTCAAGGAAGTAGCAGAAGTTAATTCTAATACTACCGGTATAGATGGAATGTCGATAAAAATGATCCGGTTAGCTCTCCCAGTTATCTTCCCAATAGTATTGGAGATTTATAATGCATGTTTAACATGTGGTATTTTTCCAGATATATGGAAAAAGGCACTAATTCAACCGATACCTAAAATTACCAGTCCTAATTCCACTTAAGACTTCCAGCCAATTTCTATCCTCAATGCGTTATCAAATCCACTCGAATGAATTGTGCACAAGCAACAAATACATTTTCTAGATACTAATAATTTATTAGACCCCATGCAATCGGGCTTCAGAGCCAAACATAGTTACGGTTGTGGTACTTTTCGATTTTTCTCAGGCTTTTGACACAGTGAACCACAGTTTACTTTTACAAAAACTCAAATAATTCAAAATGTCCATTTCAGTAATGAAGTGGTTTGCCTCCTATTTAAGTAATCGTTCACAAAGTGTAAAGATCAGTAATGCTGATATGTCTGAATGTGTGGAAGTTAAGAGTGGTTTCCGCAGGGGTCCACACTTGCACCTACGCTTTTTAACTTGTATACCTCGGATCTTGGAAGTGATCTGAAATTTTGTAAGTATCTTAAATACGCTGATGACTTCAAATTGTACCTTACCGGACCTGCTGCAGAATTGAATAGACTTCTCAGTCAGATCCAAGAGGACATAGATCGGGTCGTGCTTTGGGCTGAGAATAATGGCCTTGCTTTAAATCCAGATAAAACTAACGCTATTATAATTGGGCCTTCGGCTTCTCCCTCTGTGCATGCACTCGCTACCCTCCCTCCTTTAAAGGTTGGCAATGGTACTATTGTTTTTCAAGACTCGGTCAAGGATTTAGGATACTTGCTGAACCGTACTCTGTCTTCGAAAGAGCATGTAATGTCTATTTCTCGGAACACTTACAGAATTTTACAGCAATTAAATAAAAATAAAGACTCCTTACCTACCTCAACTAGGATTCTCCTATTCAAGAGTCTGATTCTCCCATTCCTTCATTACGGATGTATTTCTTACGATGATATAACGGATGAACTGAATGGGAAGCTTGAACGGGCACTAAATGCATGTAACCGTTTTATATACAATTTACCAAAAAATGAACACATTACTCTGCATCGGGAGAGAGCAGAATTCTTGCCCGTGGCTAAAAGAAGACAATTCTTTATGGGCAATTTACTGTTTTCAATAACTAGAAATGAAGCTCCTCTGTATTTAGGCGAATATTTTACTTTTGTTGATAAAAATCATCCTAATCATGCTAGACTTCGTGAGAGGAACTTAGCTTTACAAATACCAAGGCATAGAACATGCAAACTACAAAGATCGTTTATGGTTAGAGGGGCACGTTTATGGAATAGAATACCACTAGCTATCAAAGGAGCGCCCTCTCACTATCATTTTAAAAGCGAATTTTTTAAGTACTTATTTAATGATCAAAATAATTTACTCGAAATTACCCATTGGTAACAGTATTTAGTATTATGTTGACCTCTTCGTACTAATGTAGTTTTTTATCTTGTTTAACACATATCGTATAACTACAATACTACTATGTACTTCAACCTTCAATTTGTTTATTCTAACAGCCTATGTTTAATATTAATTGATAGTATTAATTTACTGTCGAATAAACATATCCTGTCACTGTGCCACGACCTTAGTTTTAAGAATATTACTATGTATAATTTGTTCCTTAGAGGGCTACTTAGCCCTAGGGACTTTTTCAATAAATTACAATTACAATTACAATTCCATGAGTTCTGTTAATTCCACGAATTTTGTGAGTTCCACGAATTCGGTGAATTCTATAAATACTGTAAATTCCGTGAATTCCATGTGTTCCGTTTATTCCAAGAACTCGATGAATTCCATCAATTCCACGAATTCTGTGAATTCCACGAACTTTGTGAATTTCGTGATTTCCATTAATTCCGTTAATTCCGTGAATTCCATGAATTCCGCTTATTCGAGGAATTCGGAAAATTCCATTAATTCCACGAAGTTGGTGAATTCCACGAATTTAGTGAATTTCGCTAATTCCTAGAATTTTATGAATTCCGTGAATTCCGTGAATTTCACGAATTCCGTGAATTCCATGATATCCGTAAATTCCGTGAATTCCATGAATTCCATGAATTCCATGATATCCGTAAATTCCGTGAATTCCATGAATTCCGTGTATTCCATGAATTCCGTGAATTCCATGAATTCCGTGAATCCCATGAACTCCATGATTTCCGTGAATTCCATGAATTTCTTGAATTCTGTAAATTCAATGAATTCCGTGAATTCCGTAAATTCCATGAATGCCTTGAATTCTACGAATTCCTTGAATTCTGTGAATTCCATGAATTTCGTGTATTCCATGAATTCCATTAATTCCATGATTTCGATAAATTCCATGGTTTCCGCGAATTCCATGAATTCCATTTATTCCAAGAATTCCGTGAATTCCATGATTTCCATTTATTCCACGAATTGCATTAATTCCACAAATTAGGTTAATTCTACGAATATGGTAAATTCCATGTATACCGTGAATTCCGTGAATTCCGTGCATTCAATGAATTCCGTGAATTCCATTAATTCCATGATTTCGATGAATTCCATGATTTCGATTAATTCCGTGAACTCCATGAATTCCATTTATTCCAAGAAATCCGTTGATTCCATTTATTTCAAGAATTCCGTGAATTCCATGAATTCCACGAATTTTGTGAATTCCACGAATTTCGTGAATTTCGTGAATTTCATGAATTCCCTGATTTCCTTGAATTCTATGATTTCCGTTAATTCCACGAATTCCGTGAATTCCCTTAATTCCCTGAACTCCATGAATTCCGTGAATTTCATAAATTTCTTGAATTCTGTAAATTCAATGAATTCCGTGAATTCCGTAAATTCCATGAATGCCTTGAATTCTACGAATTCCTTGAATTCTGTGCATTCAATGAATTTCGTGTATTCCATGAATTCCATTAATTCCATGATTTCGATGAATTCCATGATTTCCGCGAATTCCATGAATTCCATTTATTCCAAGAATTCCGTGAATTCCATGATTTCCATTTATTCCACGAATTCCATTAATTCCACGAATATGGTGAATTTCATGTATACCCTGAATTCCGTGAATTCCGTGCATTCAATGAATTCCGTGCATTTAATGAATTCCGTGCATTCAATGAATTCCGTG
>CAKNWW010139826.1:2535-12718 GCA_932074435.1 Andricus kollari | reverse complement strand
TTATTCATGTAGTTTTTGCAGTGCTAAGGCAGCACCGGAGAGAAATACTGTATAGCACAACTATATATTACAGTACTCTTTCCGAGTAAGACCGCACCGGGGGAGTAACTGCTGCGGTCGAGCTATGCCCCTACTCTAGCTCCGCGTTTTCCTCCGTTGAGGTTTGTTTCACTCCTTCTGAGTAGTACTCCAAAACACAGCTCAAAACTGGTGTTCCTGCATCAAGTGTAAAACAGCCAAAAGTTCTTTTTTTCATGAACAACACAGCAAACTTGTTTCATTTTGGTTAAAAACAATTGTAAGAATAATTGATTGGTACGCAGGTTTATCTATATATATAATTGTAATTATTCACGTGAATTTGATGCTCGTGGTAGAACAGCGATGTCTTTGTTTCGAGCGGTATTACTCAGAAGGAGTGATTCCACATCTCACGCCGAACGGGACTTACTCGGAAATAGTACTGTATATTAACAAAAAAAAGAAAGAAATTGTCGCACGACTTTCGCTTCACGGTATACAGAGAACCTTAAATAAGCCTTAAAATATTGCACTGGAAGAAATTTGTTTAATAAATTTTAAGTAAAATTGCTTAAACAATTTTTAAAAACGTTGCTAATCAGAAATTACGCGATGAGAAATAATAGGTTCTATGCACTTGTTCATGTATTTTTTACAAAGTTAACGTAGCACAACTATAAATTAATAACAGAAGAAAAGATATGGGAAGTCCAAAGTGAATTTATGCCCGGAAGATCCTGTACGGATTAAATATTTAGCTTAAGACAGATCACAGAAAAATGTTTAAAAGTAGGAAAGAAAGTTTTCTGTGCGTTTGTTGACCTAGAAAAAGCATTTGAAAAGCTGGATAGAAGTAAACTTTGGGAAGTCCTCAGAGAGTACGGAGTCAATGGATGGCTCCTACAAACAATAAAAACAATATATACCGGTAGTAAAGCGAGTGTAAGGGTTAATGGGAAACTGAGCGACTGGTTCGATATAATGCAAGGCGTGAAACAAGTATGCGTTATGTCCGCATGGCTATTTATCATATTTATGGATAAGTGTCTCAGAATGGCCCTCTTCGACGAAGAAGGTGTAGATCTCCAGACAATGAGGGTACGTGGGTTAGCTTTCGCAGATGCCAAAATTGTTATGGCAGAATCAATCGAAGACTTGCAAAGAATTTTGCATAAACTTAATACCAGCATGAAGAACATGGGCCTAAAAAATAACGTAAATAAAACAAAAATTATAGTGTTTGAAGGAAAAAATGAGAAAACAATGTGCAAAATTGTCCTAAATGATGAGAGATTAGAACAAGTTGCCAAGTACATATAACTAGGTAGCTTATTCACTAGCGACGGAAAAATAGATGGCGATAGGCGCATCAATGAGGGTATGAAGGTTATCGGTAGAGCAGGGTCAATTCTCAGAAATAAATACATATCAAAGAAAGCTGAAATGGCCATACATAATTCTATATTTGTACCGAATGTACTATACATTGATAGAAATGAATGGGTGGTACAACGATATTTATGATTAGACTAACCCTATTTTATTGCTGGTATAGATACAGCCATACAGGATGTCTGTTTTGGCCATCCGATTCTTGTTGCTTACGAAAGTAGACGCGCAGGCGCGATCAGGATGCGCCTGTTTAAACAAAACAAAGCGAGTCAGGTAAATCAGTCATACAAAGGGTATTGCTAAACGGCAACATTTCAGAGATAGTTCCCTCAGGCAAGTGTTTAATAGAATTACACATTTAATACAATAGCAACACATATATTAAATTTTTGTACCAAAAATATAAATAACTTGTATTTACCATATTTCAGTAAGTGCATTTCGTGCTCTTTATGATTGAAGCACACGTATTATATTATAAATATCCTCGTAATTTTTCAACCCACGATAAATCGATAAATTACCCACGGGTAAATCAACGTTACCATTTCTATCAGTGTACGGTAGCGAAACATAGACCTGTCAAGAAAAAGACAATGAGTAAAATTAACGCGATTGGCATGAAACCTCTGCGCACGATATGCGGGAAAACACTTAACAAAGTCCGAAACGAGAAAATCCTCAAAGAATGTGGTATAGGAGAGACACTAGTTGACATATGGGAAAGGAATCAGTTAAGATAGTTTGGACATGTTGAAAGAATGAAAGATGAACGACTGACCAAACAAGTTTATACAAAGGTAAAGTAAATGGCAGAATGCCCAGAGGTAGACCGCCGAAAGAATGGTTAGAATCTGTGAATAAGATATTAATCCGAAGAGACATAAGAAGCCATAGAAACGAGAGCTTGCATGAAAAAATGCATGGACGTGAAGGAAACTAGAGTAGTATGCCAGATTGCCAGGACCAGTGATGCGAATGTGGGCGCCTTTTGCTACTGCGCTTGCGTCCGGGCCGCGCACTGGTTGGCCGTAGTTGGAGATCAAGGGTCTCCAAGGGATGCCATTTTGAAACTTGTTCCAGGACCGCATCGACATACCAAGTGGTGTCATATTTGGGTTTTGAGGGAGGAAGTACGAATGCTTCTTTAAAAAACCTTGAGATCACATCATTGTGGGTCAGGTCTTCAGAAGCGATTAGTGATATAGCTGATCGTGCTGAGTTCAGCGTGCCATACATGGCTACGACATTTAATTTTTGAGTAAGGGTCCCCAGAACTCGTATAGGCGTCGTCTCAAATGGATACATTGTTTTTGCTGACAAAATCGCCACCATTCTTTAAGGCTGGTGTTGCACTGCTTCAAGGTTGAGTTGGATAGTGATGCGATCAGTATGTCAACGGTTCCTGGTGGTAAATTCTTTCTCTCGTAAGCTTTCCGATCTTAACGATCCCTGAAAGGAGAGATTAGCAGGTCTTTATGTGATTTGAATATAATCGGTTCGAACGAGCACAGTCTTAGAAATAGATGATACCACGTTTGTGATGTTCATAAGGGATGATCACTCAAGCTGCTTTGTCGTTGATTATCTTTTGAAGAACTTTAGATAAGATCGCGAAGAGTGGAAAGGCATAAAAATTATAATTCCAGGGGATCGCAAATGTATCTATAGCACATTCATCCGGGCCCCTCTCCCAAGCACAATAAGTCTTACATTTGGTGTTAGACTTTATGGCGAACAAGTCGTTAGCGGGTTTACCGAACTTGGATACAATTTTAGCGAAAGCATATTGAGCCAGTTCCCATTCTGTACCGATGTTTTTTATTCAAGACTAAAAATCGGCTTGGACGTTTTCTCGTGAAAGTATATAAGACGCGTATACCTAAAATCGTTTGGGCTCACACCAATTCCAGAACTCCCTTGCTAGTTCATGAAGTAATGGGAATTGGGTTCCTCTTATTTTATATATATAGGCCTTAGCTGTGGATTTATCCCCTCTAATGAGAATTTCGCATTCTGACAAATCAGCTGCGAAGGATTTAATAGCCAGTAAGGCTGCTCTAAGGTCTAGGGCGTTGATATGAAGCTTTCGTTCATCTTCTCTCCAAAAACCGTGAATGCCTTCTCCGTCACAAAAGGCGCGCCATCAAGTGAGAGAGCCGTCTGAGAAGATTTATTTTTTGAAATTCATCTGCTTAACTCGTTACAACGCAGACCCTACTTGAGCCCCTTGGAGCCCCTGATTTCTGCAAAGCGCTTATGTTTTAGTTCTTTCTAGGGATTTACAATGGAGCATCCCGTATTTCACTGCCGGACAAGCCGCTATAAGGGATCCAATTATGCCACATTTAAGAAGGTTTTTTGTCTTCTCAACATTGTTTCAACGTTCTGCGAAATTTTCTCCGAAACATAAGCTGTCGTCGAAGTATATCACGAATGAGTGACCTCTTGATCTTAAATAATTAACCACCGGTTACATTAATTTAGTGAAAATTAAGGGGCTTACACAGCGACCAAATGGTAGGCAAGTGAATTGATGCTGGATGTCAGCGAACTTGAATGATTCAGGTTCATTCTGAATCAGTCCGCGCAAATCTGAAAGAAATTTTCATTCCGTCTGAATCCACCTGATAACGGAATATCATGCCGAATGGCATTGAATGATTCCGTGCTTCTATCAGAATGATTCTGCACCAGTCTGAATAAAATTTTCATTCCGTCTGAATCCGGCGCAAAACGCTAGATCATTCCGGATGATTCCGTTTCTTCCACTCATAATCCGAATGATTCCCTAGAGAAATTTTTCATTCCGTATGAATCAATCGCATGACGCGAGCTCATTCCGAATGATTCCGTGCCATTCGTTCTTCAGTACGAATGATTCTGCACACATCAGAAAGGAAATTCTATCCCGCCTGACTCCGTATCAAGGCGCAAATCCATTACGAATGATGTCTTTCCATTCAGTAACCAGTCCGAATGATTTCGCATCGATCGGAATGAAATTCTCATCCGTTTGAACCCGTTAAATGACGCGATTGCATTCCGATTTACTCCGTGCAATTCCGAATTCACTCCGAATGATTCCGCTCTTATCACAATACAATGTCTATTCCATCTGAATCTGCCAAATAACGCGAGCTAATTCCGACTGGTTGGGCAACATTCCAAACTCAGTCCGAATATATCCACACTTGTAAAAATAAAACGCCCATTCCACCTGAATCCGTCTTATGACGCGAGTACATACCGAATGGAACCGAGCCTCTCCACCAACAGTCAGAATGCATTCAGGTTCCATCGGAATACAACTGCTCCATTGCATTTGAAACGTAAGTTGAAGAAAAAAAATGGAATGGCTCGAAATTACTCGGAATGACACGGAATCAATCAGAATGAGCGTGATTTATTCGGTATATATAAGAAAAATAAGGAATATATATACACACATGCATGCATATATACTACAGATATATTCTTTATTTTTGTGTGTGTGTGAATTTCAGAATCATTCGGATTCAATCGGGATGAATTTGATCGAAAATGTCAGATTTACGCGGATTCGATCGGAATTATTATTATTTTAATTGCTAATAATTCGGATTCATTCGGAATGAATTTTGTAGATAAATTCGGAATTATGCGGATATAGGCAGATGGACTCATTTAGAACGAAATTCGGAATTAAACGGACTGGTACGGCTTGAATTTATAAAATTCTTCGCGGACTCAAACGGACTGGATTCGGAATGATTCGGAAACACATTTCTCATTCGCACGGAATGAAACAGATTTAATTGCTCGGAATCAGACGGACTTACACGGATTCATTTTGATTCCGAATGAGTCCAAAACTACCACCATGGTAGTGGTACTACATGTTGTAATCTAGAGGGCAAGACTCGAAATATAATAGTTTGTAAACACAGTCACAATAGAGTGAATGACGCCTGAAACAAAGACCTTGGGTACTAATGGGCCCAAGTGGGGAACCACACATAACAATTTTGTGAGGCTCTTCATTTGGGATGATCGCTAGAGAGATTGATCAGCAACCTGGGTCCCCGGTAAGAAGAGAAGAATAGAGGAAAATTAATATTTTCAGATTTAAACGAAAGAGTGTACATCATTTAATTTTTTTGAATGTGCTAATTTTCCATCGGAAGAAGTGCCCAACGAAAGAATAGGTTTATCTCCGAAACCAATTATTTTTATTTCGTTAACGATTGCCAGTTGTGTTGAGTTCCATGCAGGCGAACATATTTTCCATTTTTTCAATTCCTCTTGATGCGAGCAGTAGACAAACCTCTCATGGTTACTTTTAATTCCATACTTACATGATGTATTTTAGATTAATTTAATTATTTCTAATCCGTCCACAAAATGCGTGCACTTACATGGTTTCTATTCCTCCGTGTGCAACATAAGTTTGTAAATTTTTATTCCTTCTAATCTGTCCCTTTTTTTCTATTTCTCCAACAGACACACGAGTCACATGACAATGATGATGCCAGTCTAACTGAACGGGCCGTTGTAAGAAGACGCGTCTCTCAAATGTCAAAAAGTAAAATATTATTTTCTTAGTCAATCGGTCTTTTTGCACGATTGTTTTGTAATTGTTTTTCCGTACACGCTCTATTCAAGTTCTTTTTCAAAATCCAATCAAAAGATAATAATAAAAGTAAAATTTCTCCACTTTTTAATTTCTCCCAATACGCGTCCATTACGTTTTTCTGAGTCGATTAAAAGGAATATCTTTTACGACTTCAAAGTGACATCATTCTCTTTGTTTCTATTCTTTCTTTTGCGTCCCTCCACTTTTTAATTCCTCCCAATACACTTCCATTAAATTTTTCTAAGTCGATTAAAAGGAATAGGTTTTGGTCTTTTTTTCTATTCGTTGCTGGAACTTTCGATGGAGGAAAATTCACGTTTTAATGGGAATTCAGATTCTGCATTTTTTTAATTCTTCTCTTCTTACCGGGTCGGAGCAGTGTTGCGGAACGAACGTGTCATTTAAATAAAGAACACGAGAATTCTACATCAATCTAAAAAATCTATACTCCCTACCTCATATTTCTCCTTTCCTCACCGAGCAAGTCACGCCTACCCCGAAAAGGAAATGGCTTAATGGTATTATAATAATAATAATAAAGAAGAAAGAAAAATCGGACGACTTCCGGTCTACGATATTTAGAGAGCCTTTAAAGAGCTTGAAAATATAGCGTGAAAATAAATTTGTTTAATGAACTTTAGAATAATTATTCAAACAATGGTTTAAAACTGTTTATTTAGTAGTACAGTTTCAGCACCTTTGTCAGTTTCAGGAACTTTTAACTCCTAGGACACGGTGGGCATCGATGAAACTGAACCCAAAAGGTCTTCATGCACTTCCCGGTTTTTTTCTGTTGTCATTACTGTGATACCTTATGATCATTTTGAGATCAAAATAAAAAAAATTATTATAGCCGTTTTTGAAAAAGCTCAGTTTTTTATTATTTTAGGGGCTTATTAAAATTATAGTTTGGTGGAAATAGTACGTGGTGAATGCCCCATGAAGTTTAACACATATTTTCCAAAAGAAAAAAAGACGTTTTCGTACCTTTAATTCAGAATCGTCAATATTAGGTAAATCGAGTTGAAAATCAACATTGCTCTTCACAGTCAGCTATAGAATACAAATAAATAATTAGTTTTTATATATCACCCCCATATGTTTGTTTTAAAGGATCCCATAAACACCCTATAAGTGAAAAATTGGGTCTTGCGAGTTTCTGGCGCTAATTATGATTTTTTCGCGGTTTTATTTAACACAAATAGTTTACAATACATAAAATACTACTTTCCACTGATAATTAGATGTTTACATACATTGTTTAAATAATTTATTATTGTTCTTAGCAATTTTCTCTTAGAATACAGTTAGAAAGTCGCGGTTTTTACGAATTTTATAATTAGAGTGAGATGATAAATAATGCAAGTTGACAAAAATAATTGTTTATAATTTATAACTTTGCTTTGGGTTTTTAGTTATGAACAAATAATATATAAAGAATCGAGAAAATAATTTTTTAAACAATATTTCTTTTTGTCAATATATTTTTCTGAAATAAAACAGATATTTGAAATATACTTCAAATTTTCTACATGGATCATATTATAAATATAAATTTTCCTTGAAGTATTTACTGATAGCTCAAAAATCAAAGAAAAGCTGAAAATTTCAGAAAAACCCGCAACTTTTTCGCATTTCTCGAAGAGAAGGTATAAACCATAATAATTTGTTTAAACAATTATTTTTGTTGAATTTCAGTCACCATTACCATACTCTAAGTAAAAAGTAGACAAAAGAGTTAAAAGTTTCAGAAAAAACCGCAACTTTCTAACATTATTCAAAGAGAATATTATTAAAAATATTAATAAATTGTTTAAAACATTATGATTGTTAACTTGATTTAATTATTACCTTACTATAATTTGAAAGTGGACCAAAAGTAAAATTTTTTAGAATAAACTGCAACTTTCTAGCATTATTTTAAGAGAATATTATTATTTATATTAAATTGTTTGAACAATTATTTCTCTTGAATGTAATTGATTATTGCCTTGCTCTAACTGGAAAGTTGAAAATCAGTTGAAAAGTTCAGATAAAACCGCGACTTTTTAACTCTATTCTAGGATAAAATGGCTATAAACAATAATAAATTGTTTAAACAATTTATTTAAACATTAAGTTATCAGTTTAAAATAATATTTCATATATTAGAAACAGTGTTCGCTAAAGGAAACCTAGAAAAAATAATAGTTAGCGCCAAAAACTCGCAATATACCATTTTTCACGTATGGGGTTTATTTGGGACCCTATAAAATAGACTTACTATAGTATCTGGGTGGATTTCAAAAAGTAATTTCTTATTCGTATTCTATGGCTAATTCTGTAGAAAAGTTTTCAGGGCCAACTCGACACGCCTAATATTGACTATTCTGAATAAAATGTACAAAAACTTCTTGCTTTCTTATAGAAAATACGTGTTAAACTATGCGGGGCTTGCGGAACCTCTAAATATCTTTTTTTTTAACGCATTTTTTTATTTTTTTTATTTGAACAAATTTTCGGCCCCAACTGTCCACGTGGTATATGGGTGACCCCAAATGAATTGAGGCGAATTCAAGTGACTTCAGGTGAATTCACGTGACTTCATGTGAATTCAAATGACTTTAGAGATTTCAAGTGACTTGAAGTGAATTCAAGTGACTTCAAGTGACTTCAGGAGAATTAAAGTGACTTCAAATGAATTCAAGTAACTTCAAATGAATTCAAGTGACTTCAAGTGAATGCAAGTGACCTCAAGTGACTTCAAGTGACTTCAGATATTTCAGGAGACTTCAGGAGATGTCATTACAAGTGTACACCTGACTTCACGAGCTGTCAATCCCTCGCCCACTTATGTAATTTACTGAGGAAGTCAAAACATTACAACTTACAGAATTCCAGGCCTGACGAGAGGGGGGAGGAGAATAACGAGGAGATTCTCCCCGGGCTCGGAGATTGCAACAACGTGAATTATAAATTTTCAAAATTACATATAGGGGCCCGTCATTCCCACCCCCGGGCCCGGTCTTCCTCTCTATGGGCCTGCATAATTCATCTGACGAATTTTAATTTTACCGCGCCTAATGTTCGTCTCTCTCACTTTTAAGTAGTAGTAGTTAATTTCTGTTCGCCTATTTCTATTAGCCTAGGGGCGGCAAATACCTAAATCCGCCACTGCGAGCCTGGGCCCTGTTTGGGCCATGACCACATTTCTGCACGGGTTGTTGTTGAATACTTACGTAACTTTGATACTTTTCTTCTAATGTTTAACAAATTTCTATTTTAATAAACAATTTTTATTTGCTCAAGCAATTTTTTTCGAAAACTTTTAAAAAATAATGTAAAATGGAACACGTACAATTATTTTTCTGACTGTATAGTACTTTAGTGTATAGAAAGAATGTGAAAAAGTATGTCAAACATCCATACTCAACAATAATTTATTGTTCGAACAATGATATAAAGTTGTTAGCAGAATTCACCACTCATAAAAATCAATCAATATTTAGTTTAATTCGGAAAATACGATTTAAAAAAAAAGTTTTAGTGAAAAATAATTGTTCAAACAAATTCAATTTGTTTAAATAATTAAAAGATCGTTAATATATTCTTCCTATAAGCTATACAGTCAGAAAAATAATGTTATGTGTTCCACTTAAATTTTTTTAAGTTTTTGAAAAAAACTGCTTATGCAAATAAAAATTGTTTAATCAAATAGCATTTTGTTAAACATTTGAAGAAAAGTGTCAAAGTTTTGTATTCATTGTTTAAATAATCACAAAATGTTTCTTTTTTAATGTACGACTCCAAAGAATGATCAATTATTATATTCCATTCAGAAAATACGATTATTTTTTACACTTTTTGGAAAAAAGTAATTGTTTGAATAAGTTACATTTATTTAAAGAAATGAAAATTGTTTAAAAAGTTATGAGGAATATTCAAATTGTCCACTTGTATTTATTTGTATTGAGAAAGACTGTAAAAAATACTGAAAATTAACAATAATACGTAAAAATGTAGTTTTTGGATTTTTGGGACATATTTGGGGCGTTGTGGGGGTAGGGGGGGGGGGGGGAGCAGTAAAATTGATTGATATGGTTTTCTTCCGCAGATACTCCTCTTCAATTCCTGATAAATTTGGCAACTTTCGATCAAACGCTGAAGTATCAATCC
>CAKNWW010139806.1:7090-17893 GCA_932074435.1 Andricus kollari | reverse complement strand
GCATCTCTCCATACTAGCGTGTGCACTTCAAAATTTCTATTATTACTGCAAATATTATCCGATTTTCATGAATCTTTTTTTCACTTTCTTGAAATTATATGAATAAACCATTTCTGCTAATTAAAATTGAATCATGCGATTCTTTCATAATTTCAGTTTTTTGAACTGGCCTACATCTCATAACAATGGAAGGGTCATCCGTTTCGGGTAATTCGACACGCTCCCGAGTCTCCACTCGCGCTCCGGGGAGCCTGCCTGCTAAATTTCAAGAGGGTCCACGGGCTAGATCTCGAAAATACAGACTCAGCTAGTACTGAGATTCACTGCATTTTTTTCTATTGTTCTTTTCTTTTTGTTTATAACTTCAAATATAAACATTTTTTCAAAAAATCGAGACTTAGCAGCAAAAGAGACCCATACGTATATGAGGTATGCGAAAAATCAGACAAAAATATTCAACCGTGCGGCCGGAAACTGCCTTACAATTTTATAATGCGGGGAAGGCCCCTTAAGTGATCGGTAGCGAGAGGGTAATCGTCACCCTCATCATTAGGAAGTTGATGAAGAGTTCGTATCGCCCAATAGAGCGAAGATGTGAAGCCGAAGGTCACGGTCTTCAACATATATGAAGCGAAGCATCTTCTCGATGTCGGTCCTAAAAACGACTGTGTATCCCCGCCACCGCAGAATCACATCAGCCAATTCCGCTTGAAGTTCTGGGCCCGTATAGTGCATATCATTCAGAGATAGCCCGGTCTCTGTTCGTTGAGGGACATTAAATACCACTCGTAGCTGTGTGCTTGAGCTACTCTTCTTGAATATTGAAACGGTTCAGTATAATTTTATTAATCATAACTATAAAATTTACTCAAGAGCGGGTGAGAAATAAAATATATACGCCGCCGAGTGACTTGCGAATTCCTTAGCGAAAGGGTTATGTAGATCGCATGTAACACTACGAGAAAAAGGTGTGGTTGCGTGCGCAACCACACTCGAAAAGTGGGGATATGTGAGGTTCGCGGCTAGAGGACCGCTATCATTACCGAATAACGATGGGACCGTCAGTCTGCGCTGAACGGTTCTAGGGAACACCGCATTTGGCGTATGACTCTTGGATTCGCAGAAGCCTTCGATCTTCGTGGAATTTTGTTCGCCAAGTTGACTAGGATTGGGAGAAAAGGTAGACGTGAGGATAAATGCAGGATAAACTGGACTCACGCGGGATAAATTGAGCACACCGATCATAAAAGGGCGTCTCCGCGTGAAATTCAGTAAAAGTATTGTCCACAGGCAGAAAGCGGAAGAAAAAAAAAATATGTCAAATCAAAAAATAAAAAACACCATTACATTAACCTTTCAAAAGTCGAAATTTTTTGCTAATATAAATAATAAATCCGATTATTAGTTCAGGTGATATTTAATAAAAATTGCATTTTTCATCGCGCCCAAATTCGATGTTTTTTAAAACTCAACTCGCCGATTCTAGCTCAATAACTGGTGAAATTTTTTGAAATTTTCACAGTTTGTTCAGAATACATACGTGACACCTACAAAGTCGATAAAATACATAAAAATTGTATTTGTTCACATATATTTAATAACAAACGGCGGGGTGCCGGTAACCGGGCTTCGGACACTTTGGCGGAAAAAAGTATGCGACGAACTTAATCTTTGAGAAAACTTCAAGCGAACCGTTTTTCTACGACGTATGAAGAAAACTTTTCGAAAATTTCAGGGTAATCGAATCATAAATATTGTAACTAGGGATGATTTCATAAAAAACGCTCGGCGTGCGAGCAGCTCCTCCAGCGTTGGCGCGCGGCAGTAACGGAATATTATACGTTTTTCGAATATTTCTTCAACGCTGGGATGCTACATTGTAAAATTTATTGTTATTTGATTATTCAAAATATTTATATCGTTAATCATACTCACGCACCATTCTTCTCGCCATCAATTATTTTCAAAAACGTGTGAAAATCAACTTTTTTTCCATCGAAATTCACGCAAAATGATGAAAAACACGGATTTTCTATTCAATAATTTATTTAATAAGAGACGCTAATAGATTATAATCCATAAACTTTTTTTGCAATGTAGCATCCCAGTGTTAAAGAAGTATGCGAAAAACGTATAATATTCCCTTACTGCCGCGCGCCAACGCTGGACGAGCTGCTCGCACGCCGAGCGTTTTTTTTTATGAAATCATCCCTAGTTACAATATTTATGATTCGATTACACTGAAATTTTCGGAAAGTTTTCTTCATACGTCGTAGAAAAAACGGCTCGCTTGAAGTTTTCTCAAAGATTAAGTTCGTCGCATACTTTTTTCCGCCAAAGTGTCCGAAGCCCGGTTACCAGTACCCCGCCATTTGTTATTAAATATATGTGAACAAATACAATTTTAATGTGTTTCATCGACTTTGTAGGTGTCACGTATGTATTCTGAACAAACTGTGAAAATTTCAAAACATTTCACCAGTTATTGAGCTAGAATCGGCGAGTTGAGTTTTAAAAAACATCGAATTTGGGCGCGATGAAAAATTCAATTTTTATTAAATATTACCTGAACTAATAATCGGATTTATTATTTATATTAGCAAAAAATGTCGACTTTTGCAAGGTTAATGTAATGGTGTTTTTTATTTTTTGATTTGACATTTTTTTTTTTTGCTTCCGCTTTCTGCCTGTGGACAATACTTTTACCGAATTTCACGCGGAGACGCCCTTTTATGATCGGTGTGCTCAATTGTTATAGTCTTATAAAAAAAAAGACTGAATTTACCAAAAATATTAAATTTGTATGAACTTTTAGTGCTCTCGTTCACACGTAACCTGTCATGATTTAATCAATTTGAGTAATACTAGAAGACTAATTCTTTTCTTCCCTTTTTAACCCGTTTCCATACGGGAACTCAAGAATGCTAGTATAACAGCTCAAATTCGATTACAGCCAAGGTGTAATTAACGTGGTGGTACGAATTTAATTGGAAATCAAATTGTGATGTGTTTGACGACGCCTAAAAATCATTTAATGGACTTTCAACCCGTTCTCATTCGGGAGCTCATCCATTGATAATGAGGAGAAATTAAACACACCTAAATCACTATTTAATAGTCAATGCTCTCGATAAGAAATATCGAATAGATCTTAGGAATTATTAAAATTCCCAAAATAGACCTGCGACTTTTTACATTCGATAAATCAAGAGAATTAAAAGGCAGAAAGTAATTTAAAGAGATATAAACACGGATGTGTGTGCTTTTCACATAGCCAAAATGGCTGGAAGCAAACTTAATCTAAAATCACTTGTGTTAGGCAAATATAACGAAATTTCGTAGTAGATATTGCATCCTAATTTGCATGAAATAGAGTTGTGTTTATAAATTCATCGCATAATTGGAGTCACAGTTTTTCCTTGGGGAGAGAATCATTTAAAAGAGAGTTATTTAGAAAACATGAATTCGGACTGCGAAATTATTATAGGTACATGTCGACAAGGAAAGAAATCATGCTAAAAGCGAAAATTATCGAATCAAGGGTTAATTGATATAAATCAACATTAAATTATAACCTGGTAGAAGAAAGCGGGGAGGATAAATCGACTAAATGCGCAATTCTGACTTCGCTTCTGTGATCCCACATCCTTTTTCATAACGTGAATTTACTTAGAGTTGGAATCTTGATCGTTGTCGCTAACAAAATATTTTATTTCAGGTTTAATACTCTTTCAGGATGGGTGCCGATGTATATATTCGGGACCAATTTCCTGAACGGAGAAAATTAAATACGTCGAAAAATCAACGGTTGTAGACATGTTTCTATAACTGAGATTTAGCGATACAGTTAAATTTAGAATCAAACCAACTAAAGTAGATTAAAAATGAATACTTGTTAAAGATCAATAATCTGAAAACAGAAGAATCCTACAGTGTGCAATGGTGGGGCAAGTAGTAGCCAGTAGTGGATTGAAGGTCCTCGACCTCCGTACCTAATTCCATCTCACCCATTTGCATGTATTCTTCGATCACATGCGCGTAAGTCTTACGAAGATCCGGGCCCTTCTGAAAACATCTCAGTTTCGCAGGTATGTCCTCCTGGACAACAAACCGGCGAAACAACGATAAAAGTTCTTGGTCTACTGGGCTTTGTAAACCTACGATCGATGATTGACCTGAAGCAGACTCATCCGACATGATTCCGGATAAAATCCAACCCAACAATGTCTGTTGAGCGGTTGGAGTTCCCAATTCTCCCTTCCTTAATCCCTCTTCAAGTACGTATGCATATACATCAGCACCAACAATCATCTCCAACATACCTCCTATATGAACCAACGGGTCTGACAAATTCAACCGCTTTAAATGTTCCCAATCCTCTCTGAAGAGACCATCAGGAGAAATATAAGATGTGAGCCCAGACATGACGACGGCTCGGACTAAAAAATTGACTTCAGGATGGATGCGAAAACATACATTTATGGTGACAATACCTCTCGTATTTCTGGTAACGTGAGTCGTTGTACCAGGGATTCTGAAACCCTTTTCACTACCCTTGTTGTTGCCTGATGATACCATGGACGTATTGGTGGTACCAAGTTACGAATTCTCAACAGCTTCCAAAGTGGTCACTTTGCCCACCAACAAAGTATGTAAGGCTTCGTACTTCGGCTGTGTAGTCGAAGCTCCTAAGCTGTCCTGCCATGATTTTCGAGTCGTAGTGTCCAAATGTTGAACAAGCATGTAAACAAGTAGGTCATGCCACTTGTTGCTTCGACACTTTAAGGAAGCCAATGCACCTATGTCCTCAATGAAGTCGTTGAACAGTGAACGAAGCTCTGTCGCACTTTCCCTGGACACCACTGGCAAATGGAATAGTTTGGCCAAATAACTATTTATTAGCACCCTATTGTTGACGTATCTAGTCAACAGTGTGACCTTTAAATAATGTAGTTTTTGTACCTTTGGCAAACGTTGGTCATCACCTACCATGGAAGTGAAAAGGTCTCGAAAAGAGGGCCACTCTGTATAAATTCCGAAAAATATCGGTACTTCTAGACGCGAAAAATTTGTTCGACTGTTAAAATTAGTCGTATCGTGATGAACCGAACTGCATTCAATTTTCGTGACTTTTGAATCAAAATGATCAAGATAATCATTTAAATAAATCTTTGATGCTAAGTACTTTCCCTCCGCTTGTGAAAAAAGTGTTAATTTGAAATAATCGCTTTCCGAACTTCCATTTTTTTCCGTGATTATTACATAATTATTCACGTCAAATTTCGTCCACGTTTTCTCTAAAGAGTCCAATCGCGCCTTCACTGCATTCTTATTTTTTTGTCTACACCGAGATTTTTTAAATTAGTAATGGCATTGCATTTGCCTTTAAAATGCTCTTGCTGTTGAGCAACATACTGAACAAAAGACAACATCGTTACCAATTAAAATAGAAAGAGAGTTGAAGAAAAAGATGACGCGAAACATACACGTGCTGTTCTTAAGTTGACAGCTCGCGATGAAAGTATTGTCCCTTATTGGCGCTATAACGTTCGTAACAGCTGTCTATAGTCCGACCGATAATGTATATAATGGTTTGCACCGGTTACCTGTTCATAGGCTCGGCGTGAGCATCGTTGAGTACCGTTCGAACCCCACACCACTGCACTCACGGAGGTGCGTCCCCTCTTACCATATAATCAAGTTCAAAATTCATGATGGCGCGATCTGATCTCCATGCGTAGGATGGATGCTACTGTAAAATGTACTGTGGGTACACCAAACCGGTGTGACGCAGCATAGTGTGACGTTGCCGGTGAATCACTTGCTCATCTGATACAAGCGTCCTCACGCTCCTGTGTTGACGCGCTCGATCCCTTGGTGGCAAAACACTTGTTAAACTTGTTAGTAACTATTGCACTAATATCACTATTGCACTGTTAGACATTAATCCGGCTCGAAGGACCCAATATGCGACCTTACACTTTGAAAAGTCAATTAGTTATTTAACAATGCCGAGAATCGTATGAACGAATACGTTACGAAAGGATTCATGAGTAATTAACACTGTTTAAATCATAAAACAAATCTGTTTATTGTACCTTTAGTCACTGATTAAAGATACCTAGAAACTCACATTCACTAATGGGAACACATAATTTTACAAGGAAAAAAAATGCCATAATTCAAATTTGAGCATTAGGAATACTACGAGCGTAATAACAGGGGTGGTAACCCGAGAAGTGGGTAGAACGGTACAGAGCCTCCCTTCATCCGACCTAAGTACGCTTGTCCAGTGGACGTTCAGGTAAACGAAAAGAGACCCAGGACCGTGCACGAGCAAAAGGTCTCCCGCGATCGCGTAAATAATAAAGTTCTCGTTGAAATCTTGAACACTAGCCAAGAAGGAATACATCTACAGAATAATAGGAATATTGTTCAATGCAAGTAATAGCGGAACATTTTGGAAAACTGTAAACGAATTCGAACGTTTTCACATACCTCTTACTTAACCTTTTTACACCCTTATAAAAAACCTACTGCCAACCTGAGGTATTATTTGCTTAACTTATTTAGCGTTGTATTAAATTCAGAAAGTGTCCCTCACTGTTGGTCGTTGACAGAAATGTACATGCTTCACAAAAAAGGGGATACAACTGACTCTTTAATTATATAGGCATAGCCCTTCTTAACTCGGTAACCAAAGTTTTCACCTCTTTGCTTGTAAGTTGAATTTTGGACTGGGCCGAGGAGGTTGGCATAATTCCAGTAAAACAACCAGGCTTTAGAAGAAGGGGAACACTGGACCACCTTTACACCTTAGCGTCAATTGCAATTATTAATATAGGTTTAAATAAAAAGTGCGCGTTTATGATCTTTGTTGATTTTAAGCGCGCATTTAACTCAGTCAACCGCAACAAGCTCTGGGATAAACTCAACAACTTGGGATTAAGAGGACAAACAATCAGAATCCTAAGATAACTTTACGATAATTAAAAATAGATTATCAAATGTGGCGGCAAACATTCAAAGTCTATGGAAGTCACAGAGGGAGTATTGCAGAGGATTGCCTAAGCCCGCTTCTGTTCATTTTGTTCTTATATGACATAATTACATTTTTTAGGGAGAATGGCATGGGAGGAATTTTAGTGTTCTCTGCGAAGGAGATCATCTTGGTGCTTCTCTTTGCAGACGTTATTATAATATTTGCAAGATCCTGGCATGATGCACATAATAAACTAAAGATCTTACAATCGTACTGTGACACTAGTGGTTTGAAGCTAAATGCATTAAGAACAAAAATCATCCCGCTGCGAAAAAGTGGGCACTGCAAACGTCTAAAAGCTATCTTTTGGGAAAACCACGAACTTGGGTGCCGTTTTTTTGCTCAGGTAAATTTTGTAAATCAGCAAAATTCTTCACTCACAAAGGAATAGCGGCTGTATCTAGGGTACAAAAAATGCAGTACAAGTATAAAAATCAGTCGTGGAATGCCACAACAAAGCTCTTGAACTCCATTGTTAAGGCTACGACTTTATATGGTTCTGAAATATGGGCCTTACGGTATTTTTACGAAATTGAGCGCGTGCAAACACAATTTTTTAAAAGGCTATATAGATGTCCAAAAATACACCGAATTACTTTATATGACAAGAAACAGACATAGCTTCTTTAAAACTGAATGTTATTAAGCGAGCAAAGAGCTGGTGGTGCAAAGTCCTTTAAATGCCGGACGACAGGCTCCCGAAGATTTGTTACAATAGACTTGTTGACCTAGTAGAACAAAATAAAATTAGGCCGTGCTATAATTGGGCATCTCAAATCAAAGTAATTGTCGAGGCAACAGGAGACTTTACTCTTTGGTCACAACAATACACGGTGTCTGGCAGAGAGATTGTCTGAAACTTTCGTTTCGTTACGTTACGTTATCCAAAAAGTACTGTATCTTTCGTTTTCTTTTCGTTACGTTCTGACAGTTGGGAACAAAAGTAAAAAAAAAATTGTTATAACGTCATATTTTACTCGTCTACCTTTTAATATTTACATAGGATGCACAAGGATTCGAATAAACTAATTTTTACAATTACGGGTAATCAACAAATTTCGTTACAATTTCGGCATTTTGAATAACTTAACCTAAATCAAGTGAATTTACTTATGTTTTGGCAGTATAGAAACAACGAAAATCACGAAAGTATCTTATTTGGCTTCGGTCGGGTCCCTAATCGATAGATCTATAAACTTCGGCTATATCCAAATAGACACATCAGCCTTACGCAGTTGACTACAGGAGCATATTTAAAGTTCAGATTACCATTTAACCAAACTAGAATCATCAGTCAATTAAGACTGCCATCTCACTTTAGAGTCAAAATTATTTATCGGAGAAGCACATACATTGTTGATACGAATGATGACAGCACCATTTGTAATCTCAACGCTCGAGAAACGCTCAATAATTCCCTTTTGTACTTTACAATTTATAAATCGATTAGAGACTAGTTCCTAAAGCTCTACGTGGGTAACCGAATATGCAACAATGCCGAGTCTATGCAGCAATTATTATGTATAAAAAGCGATAAACATTTGAATGACGTATTTTACTATATAGCTAATGCCCTCAAGATTAGGTCATTTATAATTAACGAATAATAAGCGTACAGCTTCTTTATGTATGTCTGCGCGAATGAACCTAAAAAAACTCTCTTTTATTGCAATTGGATTTATTTATCTGTTTTTATTGTAACTTTAAATATGCATGCGCTAATTAAGCTGCAAAACTCTCTTTTATCGAAATTGAATGTATTTATCAGAATTGACAACTTGTAATAGTTTTTACTTGTACAAATAAAGTTATATCTATCTACTTCAAAAACTACAAAGCCTACGTACATATTTTAGCAAGAGGAAAACAATATGCGCCTTGAAATCTCTACAAGTACCAGTCCTCAAAACTAAATTGCGAACGATTTTTAAAATTAACTTTCCAGGGCAATACTTCTCAGGATGAATTCACGCGTATCACTGAGAAAATAAAAACAGCAACAAATTAATAAAAAAGACAAAAATCAAATAGGAAACTCCTAAATCATATCCAATTTTTAAATTTTTTTTAATTTATTGACCAAAAAGGTACCACTTTAGCTAGTGTGCGTTCTCAGATGTGAACATTATTTTTTTAATCAACCTACTATTCATGGATAAAATGTCGAGATGTGCATTTATTTATAGGAATTGTTTAAATAATTAACGTTTGTGGTTAATTCCAAAAATATGACAGCCAAAAGTCACTGGTAAGACATTTTATGTCATTAATATCTCTTATATTTTATTATAAAAACTATTAATTTCAATAATTAATCATTGCAAATCACGAAAAAATGACACTTATTCATTAATTTGTTTATAATATTATAAACAATTTTTTTGCCATACTCCAAGAGACTATCAATTATTTCGATATAGTTATTATACTGATGTAAGTCCTGTTTTGTTAAATTTAAAATCTTTTAAAATGGTGGCGTGCTCAAAAAATTGAAACAAAAAACAAAGAAAAAATCATTTTTTCATTCAATTAAAATGTTGCTTCAGCTAAAATAAAAAATTAGAAGATACACGGTATACATGAAAGCCTTTCGGTCGTTTGGAAAAAATACATCAAAATCCGTTAAAAATGGAACTGTCACCATATTGGGTCGCAACTTTGAAATTAAACAAATTTTAAATTTTACAAATTTAAAAATTTGTAATCTGTGACTCGAAAACCCCCTACAGAATGAGTTTTGTACAAATCGTATGATTTTTTAAATCAATTTTGGTCGCCTTTTTGGATCGGCCATTTTGAATTTTAACTTTTTTATTCAATGTTTGGAATATGTTGGCCCTTTGAGGACAACCTACATGGGGCCTCCGCGGGTGAGCATGTTAAAACTATGCTGGGCTTCCATAGTTTACCAACGTTGGGCCAACATAATAAAGAAGCAAACTACGTGGGCCCTCCCGAGGGCCAACTGAAAATTTCCACGTGGGCTATTTACTATATTGATGCAAAGTTTCATCGAAGTCGATTGATTGGTTTTGACTCTCGGTGCGCCTGCATGTTATAAATCGTTAAAAAATTACTTAAAAATTAGAAATTTTAATTATAAATCCATGTATTTCACGTTCAATAAAACTAATTTTAGAATATGATGAACTCTTTCTTTAAAAGCAAGTTTGAGTTTATTTGGTAAAAGCGTGTAAATCTGGGGATCTATGGGGACGGCGACTGACACTTGCGGACGCTAGGGTCGCTAGTGCGTGTGGAGATACACAAGACGACGGTTCCAACGGTGGTAGCGTCTGCTATTCGAATTTTATCAGTCCTTCATAACGCAACGTTAAGGTTATGGCTTAAACCCAGGTGCGAATTGGGGTTGGCAGCCAGAGTTGACGGTCGGCCCAAGATCGGCCGGCTTTGGCAACCGAATTATGCTAACCAAGGTTGGCCCAACTATAGCAGTTCGAAGCCACCTCAGTTGGGCCAGCGTTAGTAGCCGACATTGGCTTCTAAAATTCACCCGACCGTCGGCTTAACTGTGGCCCAAGGTTGGATCGACGGTCGTTTAGGCTCTGGGAAATTGGCTCAAGATAACCATAACACTACGGGCGGCCCGACCCTGGGCGATAGTTGGCCCGACCATCGGTGTAATATTATTCAGTGCAAGTAATCTCACTGCTGCCGACCGTCGGTCCAACTCTGGCCCAAGGTTGGGTCGACGGTCGTTTATGCTTTAGAAAAGTAGCTCAAAATAACCATAACTCTAC
>CAKNWW010139798.1:2804-14814 GCA_932074435.1 Andricus kollari | reverse complement strand
TATATTACGAGAGATAGCATAGTCATGGTCAAATGCATTTTACGTTAATTGTTATTAATATATTACAATTTTGCTTTCACGTATGTACAGTCAAAATATTAATGCATCTATATGATTTTTTTTTTTTAATTTTTCACACTGTTCAGTTCAAAGATGTCGTCATCGAAAGTCAAGCAAGGACATAGTGACGCGAAAAAACCAGGATTTTCATCTTTTCGCTAAGGATATTTTCCAAACCAATTATTGTACATAAACAAATGGGGGTTTATTTTAAGCGCAATAAAGTAAGCTGTGCGTGTTTTTAGGTATTTATAACGGCTCAGGAGATCCTTATAGAAAATCACAATTTTAATTTTTTTTAAAGAAAATTTTTCAGGGTTGTACTCGTTCAGATACACAGATTCTGAATTTTTTAATTAAAAGTAGCTAATCCGATAATTACAACTTTTTCATTCATTAATTTTAATCCTTCGCATCTGTTAACAGGGTCATTTCTGTTTCCAAAAAGGTTCTGCTTGAGACAAGTTTCGCCGACTTGAAATCACCATGCTAAAACCATAAAAGTAAGATCACATCTGATATTGATACACTGTGTATTAAAATAAAATCTTTTTTACAAAGTGCAATTCAGCCTATTTTAGGCAAAACATACACGTTCATAGAAAATAGCTAGGACTTTATTTAAAAAATTAAAAATATCACCATACCAGATAATTACACTTTCATTTCTTTTGACGCAGAATCGATGTTCACGAACATTTCTAGGAATAAAGCAATAGAATATATAAAAAACGATAGGCACATACTAAAGTCCGACGGGCTCTCCCATTTCTGGGGCTATAGCTAATTTTTTCTTAGAAGATATAGAGGAGGAGATCCTAAGGGATCTGTCCGATAACGTACCTTTTCCCTCCAGGTACACATATGATATTTTTACCTGTGTACATGAGGACAAAATAGATGACTTATTGTACAGATTAAATAGGGCCGACCACGATCTTCATTTTACTTCAGAAAAATCGACTGGCAATAACAATATCCCATGTAGAAATTTCGATCGATATTTGGAAGGGCCCCGGCTAGTTTTCCCTATTTCTGATCGGGCGCTGATCGGGAAAAATAGAGGGGACCAGACTAGTTATGTGACGCTGTTTTAGCCAGGCTCTACCTAGAACTTCTAACAAGGTCCTTACGCGAAAACCCTTCAATCGCCCGTCTAGACCCTCTCTGTTTTCCGGTACGTTCATCATTCAGCTATGATATAAATATATGTGACAAACGATTTTTTAACAGTAAAATGAATAAGAATATTTAAATACACACCAATTTTATATCAATGATTTCAGCGGTTTATATTTCCTTAATTAAAACCCGTTTTTTGCATATATTTATATCAGACAACACCTGAATATTGAACATTTGCACTCTACTGTGACAAAATATTATTTTCATTATTTTTCACTGGGTTTCACATACACAGCATAAATTTAACTGTTTTCCTTATATTTCACGTATTAAAAACAATTTTATCTCTATTTTAAACAAAGTAAAGTTATTATGAAAGTTGAAAAAATAAATTACCCAAATTTTTTTTTGTTATATTCACAAACCCAATTCAGTACATATAATGAATATAATTTATTAGAACTTCTACTTTAACTTTACTTAATACAAATGTAGGTGGTGTTATTTTCATTAAAAACACGTGTTTATAGGTGTTAAAGAATCGGATGCTTCAGGTGAAAATAAAATTCAATTTGCTGTCACATGTTGTTGGGGCAGCCATTCGCCTGTTTACTAAAGCATAATTTAGTGCATACAAACTTCTGAAGATGGCACTGCATCGTATATACTGCAGCGCCATCTTCAGAAAATTTGTCTGGGGTTTGCTGACTAAGACCCGACAAGTGCCTGACTAGAATTTTTTGGTTTTTTTTTCTAAATCAGGAACCAACTACAGCCTGACTCAAATACAAGATTAGGGCTTAACTAGACGAACAGAGTTTTTTTGGTCATAAGGAATAAAACATCTTAGCAGTGCCTTAAAGGGTCCTGACTAGAACTTACTAGTCCAGTTGTTCTAGTGAGATTCTGACTACTGCCCGAATTGAAATGGGGACAAATGGGGCGGTTCCTACACGGAATAAATGTTTTCGATGTCACTCCAACCATCCAATCTCTGTAAAGATAGGCGTAATTTATCCTTTGGTAGATAGGGCCATAAAGCTAACTGATCAAAGGTTCCATGAAGATAATTGACCTTAAGTCAAAAAAGTTTGATGCAAGACGTATAATATCGAGAAGAACTCATAGTCTGTAAAATAAGACTAAATTGTGGAATATCTTCGATGTTAATAATAATACTAATAACCAACATGGGAATGAAAATGATGCCGAGCCGAATAAAGTGATTGTCGTTCCATACGCTGATATTTTTTCTAACAAAATTAAACACATTTTTAAAGACTCAAAATAATCAATAGTTTCTAAACCCGTAATAAACTTCGCAGAAACTATATAAATGTTTAAAAAATCCCATAGAAAAAGACCATAATACACATGTCGTCTATCAACCAACTTGAAAACAATGTGGATAGGTTTACATACATATACACTATTAGAAATATTTGTTTGAATTTTCGACCACATGTGGTTGAATTACCGTTGTTGAAATTTCAACTGCTTGTGAATGAAAAATTAGCTACACGTGTAATTGAAATTTCAACCACATGTAATTGAAATTTCAGTAACGAGAAAAAAAAAATTTCGGCACAATTAGTGAATTTCAAGACAATTATAATTTTTCGAAAATCTTAAAGAAAACCCATGAAGATTCTTGAAAAATACTGTGCTTTGAAATTCACTTACTGTACCGAAAGAATTCTGATAAGGCATCACCCTAATAGCACGGAACGTTCCAGGAACGTTCCATTGTGACCTGAGGGGAACCTCCCATTATTGTTATTTTTAACAACAATTATCTCGTAAACCGTAAGAGATAGGTGAAAATGGATGTCGTTTTTGAGTTTTGAGTACCGCATATACTATCTATAATATGATATCCATATCATAAACTGACATCGATTTTGACCTATAACTTACGGTTTACGCGATATTTATTGATAATAATAACAATAACGGTAATTTAGGTTTGGAACGTTCCAGTGGAACGTTCCTGGAACGTTCCCAACCGGCGGACATTTTACACCTCCCAGGAATGTTCCGGGAACGTTCCGTGCTATTAGGGTAGTGAGTTATTTCGTACGTTTGTGTCGTGTGATCCATGAGATTAACAAAGTGCATATAATATTTAGAAAAATAAGCAGCTTTAAAGAAGAAAAATAAGAGGTCCGTTGGAATTATATTACTATAATGAGTTGCGCGCCCAAAAAAACTTTTAAACACTCGTTTTTGTAAACATAACCTAAAAAAGCATACAGCAGTTAGTACCAATAGTCTGAATGAAATTTTCCCATCATGATAATATTAATCCAACGTACCTTTTGATTTCTTCGTTTCCTGAATATTATATATCCTTTATTAATTTAATGGATCTCACGACGCAAATGTACGAAATAACTCCTCGTGGGACTTTGTCTCGTTGGGGTCTGGCCTGGCCAGAAGTATGAGGGCGCATTGTGTATGCGCAAACGTCTTATTGAATTTTCAACTACATTTGGATGAATCTTATTTCAACTCCGTGCATGAACGAGATTTCAACCACAAAAGTGGTTGAAAAGTGGTTGAATTTTCAACATATTTCTAACAGTGTAGGTCTAACTCAAAAAGAACTTATAGTTAGAATGAAAGTGCAGAAAAGAGATGTAAGAATTGTTTATACTAAAACAGCTTCAGGAAAACACGCAATCACTATAGTTTACACCGTTGACTTCAACAATCCCATTATTTTGGCTATAGAAAAGAATAAAACTAAAAGAAAGATTCTTGAAATCATTCACATAATTCAGAATAAAAAATCAGTTAATTTATGTGCAGCATCCAAGCTCGGAGTACTCTATATCACAATTTAATTTTTACTATGCAAAATAATTCAAAATAGTTTGTTATAATTTAAGTAAACTATTAATATTGATGTTCATGAATTAATTAGTTTGCAAAAGGAGGAAATGGCGTCATTCCAGTCACGTGATCGTCCGTGCCGCGTGACTGCAATAAACTACTTCCTCAAAAATATTTCTACCTCAGTACATAATCTCAAAACTGCAGGGCCACGCGGTTCACTGCGTTGGTCCTTGTTACATTCACATTAATTTCAATTTTTCTAATGAAATGGATTTTGGAAGAACATGTTAAAAAAATATCAAAGAAGCTTGTAACTTACAATAGTCAATAGAACAGTATTAAAAAACACACTTCAGAAAAATGTACTCGTGAGCAGTTGAGGATGTTTTTGTTATAAAACGAACTAAAAAGAACCAAACTTCAATTATAATCTGAATTTAAGGTAATATTACTCACTGATTTCCATAATTGAGCTCTTTTATAACCAAATATCACTGTTACTAACGAAAATAACCTACACAGACTCATCTACTATTTCGGGCATAGACAGCGGCGTAGCCAGGAATTTGTTTCGGGCTGAGGGGCTGACCTTAGGGAAGAGGGGCAAAAAAGGGTATTGAATAATAAAATGTTTCGATATTGAAGTTAACAAACATAATTACTTAAACAATTTATTATTTTGAGAAAAAGATGAAGATTCGACCAGTAATCTGCCGAGTCTCGATCTTTTTCTCAAATTACTTCACCCTGCGCGACAAAAAAACCCTCTCTTAATTACAATTTATTATTGTTTTTAATGATATTATCTTTGAATAATGTTAGAAAGTTGCGGTTATTCTGAAATTTTTAACTTTTTGTTTACTTTTTACTTAGAGTGTCGTAATACCTGATAAAATTCAACAATCATAATTGTTTAAACAAATTATTATTGTTTATAACTATCTTCTATAGTAATGCTCTGTAATTGCGGTTTTTTGAGAAATTTTTCACTTTTTACCAACTTTTCACTCAAAGAGAGGTAATAATCATAGAAATTCAACGAAAATAGTTGTTTAAACAAATTATTATTGTTTGTAAGACACTTCTATATTAATACTAGATGGCTGGTGATAAATTGTCCACGTGGTATATGGATGGCTCCTAACATTGGGTAGGTTGAGATTAAAAAACTCTAAATCAATGACAAAAGCTCTTGGAAATATTTGACGCAGTTAAAGTTACTAGTAGGCCAGGCGGCAGAGCAAAAACGGTGTTCATTTTTGACATTAATTCCGACTAAAGAGATTATGGTTTTAAAATGTTCTTTGGGTCAATATAAGGAACCGTTTTCGTTATCCCCATCCCCCAACCTCTGCGTATCTTTTGGCAGTGGCGTAAACTTTCGAAAAACAGTTTTTTATTTATAACTCGTTTGTTTATGGTTTTTTTGCAAACTACGCATCTACGAAAATTGAAGTACATGAAATTCTCCATATTTTTCGAATAATAGCCGGGAAAAACCCCAAAATTTGTAAAAAATGTTGAAAACTTGCACTCATACCGGTTCTGAAATGACGTTGGATAAATTTATGCACTAACTGTCGGTAAGATTAATGTTAATAAATAAATAATACATTACCAAACTTATTTTTTATTTTTATAAATATCTTCATTAATGGAATAAATGTTTTTATTATATACGGGTTCCACAGTTGCGAGTCTATGTATGTAATTATTTGAGACCACTAACTCGAAAAATTTAGAGAATAGCTCAGTCCCTTAGTCGTTGGAATGTTGAGAAACATCCACATACATTGATGGTTGATTTTGAACCAATCTATTTAGATTATTACATTTTCCAAATAGAAAAAGAAACAATCAAAAGTTTAATGTAATGTTTAATGTATATTTCTACCATTGCTAATATTTCATGCATTCTTCTTTGAAACATTTTTAGTAAAAGAGATTTCTTTCAAGAAATGGAGGTAAATTTATTTAGACACAGTTAACAGAATTCTGGAAATATTCATAAGCAAACCCTACAGATTGGAAACGAATCATGAATTTAGTGTCCGAAATCTATTTTATCATGAATAATTTCATGCAAAATGAGCATGAAAATGATTCAAAATTAAAAAAAAAAACAGAATACCAAACTATCTCACTGTTTGGCTCATTAGAGACAAAAATAACCAAATGAAAAAAGAGGGAATATTTATAAGAAAAGTACAAGGTCTAATTAAAACTTTTTATGCTAGTTAAATAATCAAAACATAATACCTGCAATTAAAAAGAGTCATATACATGCACAAATGCACAGAAACATACATACACATACATAAATATACATATGTATACTCCCCCCCGTGCAGACATTTTGAAAGGGCTCTAGTGGGGCCCGGACTAGTTTTCCCGATCTCTAATCGGGCTCTAGTGAGGAAAAATAGTCGGGCCCCCATCTAGAACTTAAAGCTTTGGCCATGGGGGCCCTACTAAACTTTCTAGTAGGGTTCTAGTGGGGGTCGCCAGCCTACAACCCTAACAAAGAGAAGGGCCCCTGTGTTTGATTTAGGTTATTGGGATGAATAATATTCTGCAATAGCCTGGTTCCGAAGAAAATGTTCAATACTGCCCTCCAAATTAATACTTTATGCAATAAGAATAAGATTTTAAGAATTTTCTGGTCGGGGCCCCACTAGATACAGTTAGATTCGCCACACCTATACGAAGCATGGAATTCTTCACTAGAACCTGATGGGGCCCCCATCAGTTTTTTCTAGACGAGATATTCTGATAAGGGCCTCTTCAGAACCCAATTTCAAATAGGGAAAGATGGGGAAATATCTGCACGGACCCCTTTAATGGTTACTATAAATAATTTTGTATTCATTAGTGAAAAAAAGAAAAGTGAAAAAGATATGAAAATTATTCTTTATAATAAGAATAAATAAGTATTTAAAATTCTATCCATTCAAGTAACTTTTTTGGTTGACTTTTTCTCTTTTTCTCTCTTTTTTTTCATTTGGTTTTTTTTGTCTCTAATGAGCCGAAAAGTGGGATAGTTTGGAATTCTGTTTTTTTAATTGTGAATCTTCTTCACGCTCATTTTGCATAAAATTATTCATGATAAAATAGATTTCTTTTCGATTTTAAGTTTAAAATCTACATACATTTTTCTTGCCACAGCCACGTGCTTGTCATTTCAGTCAACACTTGCTGAAAGTGGTGAACCCTGTCCTACGTCAACGACTAAGCTATTGTCTAAATTTTTCGACTAAGTGGTCTGAAGTACTTACATACATAGGCTCGCAATTGTGAAAACCGCATATAATGAAAACATTTATTCCATTAATAAAATTATTTATAAACAATAAAAAATAAGTTGCTAATGTATTATTTATATATTAACATTGATCTTAACGACAATTAGTGCATAAGTTTATCCAAAGTCATTTCAGAACCAGTATAAGTGCAAGTTTTCAACATTTTTTACAAATTTTTGGACTTTGCCCGGATAGTATTCGAAAAATATGGGTCGTATGAAAAAAATGTATAGAACCTTTTTTGTGGAGAATTTTATGTGCTTCAATTTTTATAGACGTGATGTTTGGAAAAAAAACCATAAACAAACGAGTTATAAATAAAAAACCGTTTTTTGAATAATTTCAGTTTTTTTCTTTAGTCGGAATTATTCTCAAACAAAATTACGTACCCCCTGGTCTATAGCATGAGTACATTAATTTCATACAAAATTTAAAAGGGTATTATTAAATGATACTGAAAAAATGAACTCCCCATAAAATTTGTATTTTTTTAACAAAACTAAAGTCTATAAAAGGTCATAACTGTAATAGTACATCAAAATACGTATTTTGATCGTATTTTGCGAACCTTGAAATAACGAGCAAACTAAAGGTAATAATAGCGTCCTTACAAATAACATAGTACTTTTAAATACGGATTTTATTCATACTAGTGTTATTCTAGTTTGGAATTATCAATAATTGAGCATTGTAAGTTTGAATTTGAAGAGCTTGTATCGTGGAGAACATTCAATAATCTAAATATTGGAAGTCAGAATTGGAAGTCAGTCGCTTTCTATAACCACTCGTCAATTCGCACATGTATAATTAGAAGGCAGTCTTTCAATCCGAAATTGAACCTCTTTTTTAACGAGGTTACGTGTGCCGCCTCTGTTGTCACGCTTTGTAAATTCGTTTTCAATTTCAGTCGCGTTCGATTCCTATCCGTCTGAGCGACTTTATTTCATTGTGCATGTGTAGTTATCGACAGCAAATGGAAAACTCCATTCCCACGTCTATTCACGTAGGTCGGCTGAATGAATACTACTCACCGATTACATAGCTGTAGCCATCGAGGGTGAGGACGCACTTCCGAGTAGCTGGAGAACTATCAGCGTTGGGTACAGGTCTGCGTGATATCCGCTTACATCCAGCGTAAGAAGCATCTTCAGATGCGCTCGCTGCCCCCGGATCGGAGTGGCACTTCTGCACGGGGTCTTTGTTTTGTCTAGACATCTTCACCTAGCTTTTGTCTTCTTGTGGCAGGGTCGTATTTTTTATCCTCCATCATGGTTTTGCAATACCTTTTGTTGCCGCCAACTTTACGCTCCTCAAATGTACCCTTTAAGCGACTTGAAAGAAAGCAGCAGGATCTCATGGTGCAAATATTCCTGCATATCATCAAGCCTCCAAATTCAAATAAAAAGCCACATCGCAGTTTACTGTCGCTTACTTTCTAAATATAAAAGTGACTTACAGTGTGGTCCCATACTGTTTTTTTTTTTCATTAAAGAATAACAAGCATTTAATGCCAAAAGAGATAGACGGGTTAAGCAAGAAAGTGGCCAGTAGATATATGGAGCGACTTTCCGCCATTCCCTCGTCCATGCTTCTTTGTTCTTGCCTTTCTTATGCTTGAGTAAATTCAGCTTTAGAACTCGCTCTATCTAAGCGTACGAGTGACCGTGATATAAATACGCCACTTGCCCGAAGCGAGTAAATAAACTCTTCTACTCCTGCCAATCTGACTCTGCCTTCTCTACAACCCATAAAGGTATCTCTTTAATCAGATGATATAGTACAAATATTTTATCACCTCTTAGCTAATTTTCTTACTTGAGCAAGCCTTTAGCGTTGTCAAATATTTCGAGAGGGGAAGTGCATCCCTTTCTCAGATAAACCTGCCCGCCGTCGAATACACCACCCGTGTTCCGCGTACTGCAAACCTGACCTTTGCTCGGTCTAAATCAAACACGACGGAAACTTTTTCGCACTTTGCTAAAGTTAATTGAGTTCTCACTAAGCTTACACCTGACCTAAGTTTGCACCATCGGTGCAGTTTGTTTCTCTTGGCCAGGGCTTATATCAGCATTGCATCTATTTAAAATACGTAACCCACACTGGACAAACGCCATACAACGTCATACGTTATGTTTATGTTATTTAAAGGCTGTCTCATCCGGAAGAGACCCTGGACCCAACTAAATTGCACAACCACTTTCTACCTATTGTAAAGTTTCCGGCTCCTTGTATAATATACTGCTGGCCTCGTAATTGATAATCATTTCAAGATACAACCTTTGCTCTTTGACTTCTGTCTACAGAATGACACTTTGCGGAGCACCTTGTGCCAAGAGTGCATTCACCGTCGCGGAATTCTCTCCCTTTGTATCTTCGCTTCTCATCGATTATCTGTAGTTGACAACCACTAATCTTATGTGTAGGTCAGAATCGTTCTTCGATTCTTTGCCCTATAACGCCCACGTATCTGCGTTGTTGCCGGCAGATGAAACGAGAGCACGTGTACACCAGCAGTCAACAAGCTAACACTACCGCTCGTCTATCTCCTCTACAAATATATTGACTTGCACACACTTTGTGTCAACTTAGGCCAGTGCATTATTGATTAATTCAGTCTTTCTGCCGCTCACCATTTCTGAATTGTATGTCCAGAGAAATACTCGATTCGTTCTTTCTGATACAAGGGATAGATAGCAATTTTAAGTATTTTTTTTATATTGGCAATCGTATAGCAGATAAAATGTATTTGAGGCCTCTCATGGATATTGAAGTGTGGTCTAAAAGAATAATTACTCTTAAGTATTATTGATATGTATTAATTTTCAAAATTCCTTAGAGTGCTACAAGTGGTCGTATTCCTTATCTCTTAAAGTGTTGATACTCGCTTCTAGAATAGCAGTCAAAAATTGGACTGATTGGAAAATTGCAGATGACATCATCATTATATCCAAACATTAATTTTCATGTGAGCGCCTTTTATATTATCTTTATTACAAGCCCTCTACGTACAAATGTTTAAAACACTGTTGATCTGTTTTTTAATCATGTGCTTTCAAGAATAGGGAATGATTGAAATTCCACTTGAACTCTGCAGAAGATTCATCCGCTAGTGCGTCACTGCTGCTCTTGGTAGTACCGCGACAAGCAGGAAATTTTAACGAACGAGTTGAGACCAAAGCGAGTCTACCGACAACCGGTATGAGGCCAATATTCGCTTCCCGCAAACCGTTTACCATCGCTGGAAACGTATCGCTCTATAAAAAACCCCAGCAACTGCAATTTATAACTTCGCATCCATTTCCCTCATGTCTCGTAAGTACCAACGTAACCGGCTCGTTTAGCCGCTTCTCATGGGAGTTCCTGCATCCGTGAGCATAATTTTCTCAACTTAAACATTCACGATCGTTATCATTAGAGAGAAGGGTAACGATCAGATGGGTAGGCAGCTGGTTCCGGGTATTGATGCATTGTTTTGTTGATGTGCAAGTTATAACTTGGGGATGTAAGTAGGGGAGTGCTGACTTTTGAAGTGGAGTAGACGCGTATTTGGTCAGACAAAGCACGCAAGCGACACACGACCTGGGGCGAAATAAACACACGTGTGACCCGAACCGCGGTAGCGCTACAACTGAACTCAACCATTCCAATACCTCTCCCCCGTCGCGATCACCCACCCCCGCCACCCCACCCTTTGCTCCACACCTTCTGACTCTTTCGTACCGGCTCTCACCTCTCACTCTCTCCAGGACCGCATTGGGCTACCGTCAGATCAGGCAAAAAACGGATGGATTAGATTATGCAGTAGGCCAGAGTAAAATATTCATTATATGCGGGTTACGTTTTTTCTAAGTAGCTTGAAATATGTCAAAATTTTACGAAAACCAAGCCAGTGAATAAGCCATTATACGGCAATTTATAGAAATAGTTAATATTTCGATAAAAAAAAATTATTTAAACAGCCGCTGCCCGTGTGGAAAAATTTCTTGGTAGTCTCGAATCATGCTGAAGACAGTACAGTTTTTATCAAGCCTGTCTATTCACGAAATAATAGCCTTGCGCTCTCTAGATTTGCTACGTGGTTTACTTGAAGCTATCTGCTTTCTAGTCCCAGTCTTGGCGCTATCTAGGAGTTCCCCCGATGGAAAAAGTTTACAAGAATGTACAACATTTCTACAACTGTAATTTTTTGATAAAACATGTACTTTTTTGTAATAAAATGTACAAAATTTACCCAAACAAATTCACTTAAATACAAACAGCTATTTTTTTTGTATTTGAAAAGTAAAAAAATTGACAATAAAGTATACGGTTCTATAATTCAAAATTTTGTTGAATATTTTATTAATATTTTTTTTTACTTTGTTGTCAAATTCTACAAAGTATTACAGAAAACCACAGTATTTCAAATTTTTTAATTTTGGTATTTGATGTCATAAAACTGCTTTTAATTTTACGTAAATTATTGTAGAAAATTAAAAATCTTTACAAAAAAATACAACATTTTACAAAAGTTTAAATATTGGAAAACTGTATTGAAAATTATGTTGTAAATACTGGTAGTTTATTGTAGAAATGTACTACTCTGGTGGAACATTTTTTACCAAAATTTAATTGCATGAATGCTCAAATAATGATTGAATGCACTGTATTACATATTTAAGATAATAAACAAATGTTTAAAAAGA
>CAKNWW010139791.1:0-14454 GCA_932074435.1 Andricus kollari | reverse complement strand
TAAAGGAATTCTTTTCAAAGTCAAAAGAAATCGTTTATCAGTAAAACTACTTCCGTTTTGCATTTAACGGATAAGTCTTTGAACAGTGAAACGATTCTATTGATGGACAAAAGAAATCGTTTTAATTTCAAAGGACGCATTCTGAAAGGAACGTAATTTTACTGATAATAGACTTTTTCTTAGAGTGTATTGCTATAAAATGGTTGGTTCAAAATATTCTGGTTGTATCATTTAAACATGCATTTTACTCAACAATTTTCGAATTAAAAAAAGTTTCGCTGTTTAGTCACACTTCTATATTTAAACAAGTAGTATATACTACTGCGTGGCAAAAAATTTAATTTCATTATTAATTGAGCAAACTGAAAAGATGGAATTTTGAGGTAATAGCTTAAATTCAGTACTTTCAAAATAATTAAAATATTCTGTTGGCTGCATTTTATTCTAATTTTTTAAATTATGAAGTACGTTCGTTTGTAACTACATTACAATAAATATAAATATCTTACCCTCTCGTCCAATTAAATTTAGAATGAATAAAAATTACATTTTTTCAAACTTTTATAGTTTTCAAACCATCTGGGATTATTACTATACTTTCATTATTTTCTGCTTGGAGAAGAAATATTTAAACAAATTTAATTTTAATTCATTTCTCGAACTGTAATTTGAATTATCAAATAGATTATTTAAATTATAAATAAATCGCATGAAAATAATCATTTCTACTGATTTTTTAAACCATTCAAAATAGCCAACCTCATGACTTTGACATTCCTTAAGATTCGCTTATTGTAAACTTGATCAATTAACAGTTTTCATATTTATATTCATTTCGCACTTTTCTGTAGTTCGTGACAAACTCCGTGAACAAATGTCCATTTCCCGAAAAGCAGTAGAAGAATTCAAGGTGAAAACAAATATTTTATGGTTAACCAGACATCACATTTAAACCGTCAACGAAAGCAACCATCCTGAATTCTGAATAAATGGCAGTGAAGCTGAGAGTAAAGCAAAATAAAGAAATATAAATTTCTAGAAGACTTCCTATGAATTATTATTTAAAGGACCTGAGGTATCAACCCATGCGCAGGGAACTGAATTTGAAGTTCGCTTTGGTGATCTTGGTAACAAATTCCTAGGAGACTTCCTGTAGAATTTGATTTTAATCACCTGGTGCGACACCTGATGCACGGGAACCATCTAGACTGAATTTGGAGTCAGTTTTGGTGATCCAGGACACCAATTCCTACGAGACTTCCTGTAGAATTGTATTTTAAACACCTAGTGTGACACTTCGTGACCTACGGTCACCCTGTCGCGAATGAAGTGGTCACATATTACTCTTAGTTTTAAAAAAATCTACAATTCCTTGAAGATTGTGTCGATCTTGATTCAGTGTAACATCCGGAAGTTACCATAGCCACGTTTTAAAGCTTAGACAAGTTGAGGAAATTTCTACGCAGGTTGCCTTAAAATCGGGAGTCGTTCCAGATCAAACTTCCACGTAGAAGTCATTCAGAAGTCATCTGGATATTAGGTTCGTTTCCCGAATCGACCTGAGGAATGTAACGAGTGGCCCAAATAATGATAGACATCGAGCGGGGGTCATTCCTCGTATTTTTGGTACTTTTCAAATTTTGTAGAGTTAATGTAGAAATCCTGTTAAAAGTGGACTAGAATTCGTGTAGAAATGCCATAGAATCATTCTACTCAAATTTTATAAAAAATTTCAACCTGGGATAACAGGAATGCGTTATTTATTTGCATGTTGAAAGTTAACAATGCCACACCTATTCTTCAGACAGGTGATACCCATACAAATATTCCAGGTGATATATAGACCAATCCAGAATCATTAAACCATCAGCAGTAAAATTACCCCCTTTTCAATTTCCTTATACCCACATCACGACTCAGGATTCCCTTCCTTCGTGACAATGAATAATAATAATAAAACTTAATAAGGCGCAATGATGCGAAAGGGTTTATTAAGAAAATAAATTATCGTCTGTAATGTTTGCACAGTAGTTCAATTTGCGGCTGCACTTTCCTGAAAGCCTACCTTCCGGCTAGGTCACTACGCTTCCATAAAGTATCTAGAACTACTATAGAGTATAGAAGAAGGAACTACCAAGGAGGGGCACAGTTTTCTCTTTCTTCCTTCTTTCTTGCCCGCTCCACTCCTGTCTGATGCTCTGATACTCTGATCCTCAACAATATAACAATGTTTGCATTCTCTGTTTGCTCGAGGATGTATTCGGATCGCCCGCCGTATTGACCCTTGACCGCGAATTGATCCGGACCATAATAATTTATTGCTACCAGTTCGTGTGGATATTCCGAGCAACATCGGTAGGAAGGTTTAGCTGGTATTCTCCGTCTCTCATCTAGATCTGGGAGGTGGAAGCGCCGTTCCTCTGAGCAGCCTGGGAATCGAACCCGGAACCAGCGATGGTCTCTCTTGTTCGTTCTGAAAGTGTAGACCGCGAATTCTCGAAACCAGCCTGTGCAAATTTCTAGCGGTGGTCCGTTAGGCGTGTGCAATGGAAATTTTTTTTCAAACCTTCGCCTTCTGCTCTGGTCAACCGGGACCCTTTGCGTGGCTCGCGTGGAAATCCTCGGGGCGCGGACCCAGTACCCACGTCCGCTTCAATGTTCGGTCTTCAGTCTTCAGTCGCTCCAGATGTTTGGTTCAAATGCTTGTCTCTAAATCCTCAATTCGAGTCGACTCGAGTTCTAACTGACTGACCCAGGAACGAGACATGAAGACCCTCAGGCGGCGCTTCATCCACCGTTTTCGAAACGATAGGCGCCTGTCTTTGCCAACAGCAATTGTATTCGACGTACCTAAGCCATCTGCAGGACTCTTCCCGTTAGACTTCCTATGTAGTCTCAACAATATACGTCCTCCAGTGATCTGGGGAATAGGTTCACTATGTTTTTTATGATCGCTTTGTTATGGAAATGAGAACTTCCAAGGTAGAGTTCTCGAGTTCTCAACAATTTAAGCCCTGGTTATATGACTAAGATTATGACAGAATTTAAGAGAGTTTAAAAGAATTTAAAAGAATTCATTGCAATAAGATACAGATTTTCCGTCATTCCACGGGACCTGCTATCTCAAGGAACCACAGGAAAAACTGGGGGTTCGGCAATGTTGCGGCTTAACTAAAAGTTTGCATCCTTCAGAACTGACACTTCAATATAAATGTTTTGGAGGGTTCCTTTACAGTTCTTTGATATCCAATAGATGACCAGTTACGGGTGTCGACGTTTTCAATTGCACATGTACCGAAAGGCGCGGACCTATTTGAAATCAATAACAATAAATAATCATACAGATAAATATTAACAAAAGTGTTTTATTTTTACTTAACATATTAATTTGAATGATAGAAATACCTAAATTTTTTAAATAATTTAATATTAACGCAATATTGCCCGTGTCTATTATATCATTTAATTAATTTATATTTAATTGCAGCTCAATTCCAATAAAAAACGGTTCTAATAGAAACACCAGTTTTTTCTGTGACCCCGATTTACTAATGGGATTTTCTCTATCCTTCGGCACCTCCTCTATCCCTTGGGACCCCAAATATTTCTTGGTACCACAACTACCCCTTCAAGAAAGTGCAATTAACTAAATTAAAGTAACATGTTTCTTGCACCTTTCAAAAAATTGTATGCAAGTACTGATAAAATAGGACTAAAGTGAAAAAACTCTTAAATTGGACTTGTGAACACTTCAATACAAATTACGAGGTACTTTTCTAGTCCTTCTGCCCCAAAGAGTTTTGCTCAAACAGAACGAATGTTCAAGTTGTTTGGCATCTTAGCTTTATTAAACAGTACTTTTTTTAGGCATTAGTCCTATGGGTACTTGGAAACTTTAGAGAAGAAAACAATATGGAACTTTTCTAGTACTTTTTTCTCTTTTACGACTTGTAAACTATTTTGAGAAAAGTTTGTACTATTTGAATAATTTATCTCAGACCCTATACTTCACTCGGAATCATAATGGAATCCTAATGAAACTTTTTTTACTCGGATTGAAGCTTCTTAGTTTTGTTTACATCAATATCACTGAATCTGTATGTTTACTTCAGAGCTTCCGATGTGCGAGTATCGTATTCTTCCATACTGCCCGCAGAATCGCAAAAAGAATGCTTAACATTCCGCATGAGTGATTATTATCTAAACTGATCTAATTGTTTCATCTTTTACCGTTCGAAGCGCGTCATTCCGATTCTTTCGTGGAACTAGGCTTCGGTTGTTTATCGAAGAACGGAATAACGAAGACACCGGATGTTAAGTTTATGAATGTAACTGCTCGTTTAAATTTAAAATGCATCCGTAATAATTATATAGGTAGTAAAAAAAGCATAATAAATTCGTCCTTGCGTGACTTTCAATTTAAGTGCGAACACGATGTGCTTTATGTTGTACGAACAAGGAACTACTCTACTACAATATCTCGTATATATATATATATATATATATATATATATATCAATTGAAGGTATGTCAAGTTGTAAGAAGGCATCAGGATATCTGAGTGCTGCTGCACAAAATGCGCTAAAGTACAATCTTCAAAGACTGATATTGTGAAATTTATCGTAACATTTTACACTGATCTTATAATATAAAGAGATTTAATATAATTTTATTAGTTATTAATTCAAAAATAAGGTTGAGATAATTTTAGAGAAATTTTACAATATCTTGAACAATTGAAATTAAAATAATATTAAGGATTTTTTTACAATAGAGCCTCTGCTGACTTGATAATCTTTATAAAGTTTAATTATTGCCTTCGCTGAGAATTTCTTGAAGCTGCCTTAATAAGGCCTACAATGTTTCTATGGAAAAAATAATGTACTCTAATGCATACCTATCTCAGAAAGCCGACTTAGATCTTGTGTCGCAAAAAGTTGCATTTGCCGAGTTGATGTCCGGTCGAGAAGACATCCTAGAAATTACTATCACTCGGGAAAAACAATTTAAGTTATATGTTCTTCTAAAAAAAGTAGCAAAAATATTTCCAGGAAAAAATGTCAGTCTCAGGTACGTAATTTTCAACTATTATTAATATTCCATACGTCTTATTTATAAATTAGGGTCCAGTAAAAGAAAGAAAATATTTTTATTTTAATTAATCAAAGCAGGCCGTATGCGCTTACTAGAAAGGAAGGGTTTTAATTAATTTCATAAATCTCATGTATTGGGACTTATGCCACTAAGTCCCAAACTGCAAGGCTCAAAACTATAATCCCAAAAATAAGCCCCCCATAAAATAAGGCTGAAATACTCAGTTCCAAAATGCAAGGCCCAGAACCAACGAACACAAAACAAAGCTCTCAAAATAAGGCCTAAAAACTAAGTTCCAAAAATATTAGTCTTAAATACGAGGCACGGATACTCGAACGAAGGTTTCCACTTGGGTTTACCAAACCCTAAAAATGATCTCCAAAAATTAAATTCGATTTTCACCCACCCCGGGTTGTATGATGTACATTTTTATTCTATCAATGACTTCTTTGGTCCGCAGAAAATTTGTTCTCCTGAATTCGAGAATTGCCCGCAGAGTCGATCCTTTTCTGGATTAAGGTAGGAATTCGCGTTACATCACTCGAGCCTAGTGAAATGTAATATCTAGTCTTAACCATCGAGAAGAAGATAACATGCAGCAGGAACCATCTGGTGAAGAAGAAGGACTTTGGAATGTCGTGCTCTGATTGGCCGAACGGCACGAGTGCGGCTCTCTGATTGGCCCTAGGCGTGTTTCCCCACCTCGGGAAATTCACTTTTTACCGGCGATATTACAAAACTGCCTGGCATCTCCTAGACCATGTCATTACGGCGCAGTGCTCCACTCTGCGAGCATCCTCTCACGGGACTCTTTCTCCCACTTTTCACCGAGGTAGACGAGAGGATCTTCCAGCTCTCTTTTTGAGCATCGAAACAATCGCGCAAGTTTAACGGATGCATTTCCTCTTTCTTCCTCGGACTTTAAATAATTTGTGAATTACCAGGGTGGGCCAAAGTCCATCGAAGAGAAATTTAGTGCGGACCTTGGTTTTTGCGGACAGAGTGCTGTGATAAAAAAAAAAAACAATTTTTTTTTGAAGTTTTGGTGATTGGTATAAACTGCTTTTCGGAGGAGACGAGATACGCCAATTTGGAAAAATCATGGAGGGAATGGGCAAGATTGGAGTACTTAAATCGTAAGTGATTGTGAATTTCTTTATTTCTGCAAACAGATTATGAATTTTATGAAAATTTTCGTCCTTCATGATCATTGTAATGTAAACTAAAGCAACATTTTATTAGACAAATATATTGTTGACTGAGACAAATTTTTGGTTGACTCAAGAAAAATTCGGTTCGTTCAATAAAACTTGTGTCCAATCAACACATATTTTGTGAATTTAACCAAACCCGAATTTGTTTGCCTCAATAAAATTTTAGGTCAGCAAAAGATTTGTTGAAAGAATGAAAATTTTGTTGGAACAAAATATTTTGTTGCTTCTATAGCAACCAAATCGCTTTCTTGTCTGAACTAAACATTTTTCTCATGTCAGTGTTTAAAAGAAAGGTAATTATAAGATAGCAAGAATATTGCTTTCGTTGATAAAATAAATGAATTTTCAATCAAGTAGTTAAGCTTAGAAAGAGTGAAGGGAGCTCTGTTAAAAATTGATAAAGATGCTTTCCTGTACTTATAAGAGTAGGTGAAGACTGCAAAAATTGCAATGAAATTCTTTAACGGAAGATTACACTAAGCGAATTGGTATTGTTAATCAGTGATTTTCACTAATTAAAATGTAGAGAGTTGAAAGGAGAAAGACATAAGATGTTACTTTATTTCTGAAGAACGTCATGAAAGCGCATTTTTGTATGCAGATTTTTTTCGAATCATTCAAAATTTGAAAGTCGTGGAATTAGTAGGCTAGTAAATTTAAATAGCTTCAATGTAAATTAAATTTAAAAACTAATAGATTTAAAGACTTAGATTGTTTGAATAATAACCATATAGTGCCCTATGTATTGAAATCGCAGACTTTCCAAGTTTATAAGTGGTAGGTATTGAAATATAATTTTTAAGTCTTTAAATGTAAAAAGGTTTAAATTTTAACGCATATACATTCAAAGGCCTTCGTATTGAAAAACTACAGATTCCGAAGTTTGTTAATCCCACTTTTCAGTTGGAATCATTGAATTTGGAAGAAAATAATTATATTTTTCAACTTAGGATCAGATAAAAAACGGCAGTTTTCTACAATATATGAAATTTGTACAACTTATTACGATCCTTATTTTAAATTAAGAGTCAACAAATTAAATAAAAAATGCTTGAAAGTTCTATTATAATTTCGAATTATTGGGAAAGTCTTAAACTGAAGTAGAAAAAGTTTAGCCTCATTTGCCATGAAAAGTGTAAATCTATAGAAAAGAAGCTGTTTTGTTGAGTCGAGATTACCTTTGTAAAAAGGTGGTTCCCACCTGAGAAAGGAATGAAAAAACAAAAGGGATCAATGGTCTAAGGTTTGCAAGAACTGAAGTATGATTCGATTCTTACCGCCTAAGCGACCAATCAAACGGGACATTAACCACAGTCCTTGGAAGAATCGTGCACTGGTTTGCATGCTTCATACCGCAAGAGGAACAGTCTCAAGCGATCTAGTTGTAACTGGGATCGTATGCGTTGCATATAGATATGGGAGTGCACAAGCACACGCAATATGCGAACATGTTTCACACAAAACTGGGACGACACTGGTGTGGTTAATTTACAGCTATTTTAGTAACGCGTTTTACTCTCACACCGCCTCTCGACATTTGGCTCAAGATACTAATATCCCGAAAAAGTAGCTCGTATCTATAAATCCCATATGGTTGATATCAATCGATATCTCATACTCAATAGCTTTCAATTCTTCTGAGAGTAAAATAGATTGTATAACTATTCACAAATCAATCCGAAAAATGGCTTCTCAAATCTATCATTTGTAATTGTGTTTCAAGTTTTTATATGGAAAATGAAAGTTCAAACTTTTTGTAATTCAAAAACATTCATTAATAAAAGTACTTAAAAATAATCAATTGAATTTAACCCCGAGTGAAAAAAGTGCATATAGAATTTCAAGATAAGTAAGGACAAAAATACTATAACAGTTCTACTTTGTTTGTTTTTGTAACATTTGTACAAGTGTCGCAAAAAAGTTCTACCGAAGTATGACTGAAGTACCAAAAAAAATTGTAATTGGTATTAATTTCTTTTGATAAGGGTTAATTGGACTTATGTTCTAAAATGGTTCTGCTGAAATAGGACTAACGTATCAAATAGTATCCACATTCGTCCCGTTTCAGCAGGAACGTCTGCAAATATAAATCCCATGAACAGTTGAGCACTTGTAAACGTTTTAAAAAAACTGAACTCTTTAGTATTAGTACTTTTGTCCCTCTTTTGACATGTAAACAATTTTAAGAAAAGTTGATACAATATTACTGATTTGTCGCATAGCCGGTACTTTATAGTGGAACACCATTCAGAATCCCAAGTTGATCACAGTGGGACTTTTTTCACTCCGTATAGTTTAAATGATGTGTTGAATAGTACAAATTAACATGTGGAACATCTGAGGATTGAACTCAGGTTTAACTTTTAATATTTCAACTTGGATAGATGTTTTATGAATAATTGTCACCAAATATAGAATCTGCTTTCTTTAAATTTTAGTCCTATTTCTCATGATTCTTCTTTAATGAAGGACAAGATTTAAATTAATTTAGAATTTGGATTATAATTCAAAACACTTGAATAAAATCGGTAAAGTTCAAAGCTTCAGCATCAGCAATATGTAATTCTTAATTAATAGTTGTAGAACCTAAATCAAATTCCTGTTATAAATAACCGCAGCTCAAATTACATTGCGCAGGAAGAAATGATTAACTTGGTCTGACTAAATGAATGAGTCAAACTAAATGGCTCTGTAAATGAATGTTTCGCTCCATCAATGTCAAAAAACTATTGCGGTCTAAACAAACTGCTTTGATGTCACCTTGACAGGAACGTAAGTTATAATTATTATTTTGGTCTTACGATCAAATGGAAAACAAATTTGTTTTTTATTCTTTGATGTCTTTAGCGAAATTCTTTTGTTTTTCTCGTAATTAGTACAATCTAGAAATATATATTTAGTTATTTTCCATTTATAAACAATTGTTTAATCATTATTCATTAAAGGATTTAAAAAATCAGTTTATATCTTACAATTGTAAAGGGTAATTCACGCAGTGGAATGACCTTCACGTCGTCGGGCGTAGTGAAAGGTAAAATCGACTGTGTAATTCTTTATGCGTCTGACCATATAAAACTTATTCTACTGCACGAAATAACTATCAGGAATCAATATATTTTCTTTCTTTTCATTCAGAATAGCATAAAGCATGGCGTTTCTTCTCAAGACAAAATGTATCTACAAAATAGGAACACAATCAGTGCTCTGCAATATATACTATCTCACAGATTCATAGAAACTCCTGAAAGCTTCATATGCTCTATGCGCGATCAATCGAGATAGATCATAATGATTTTCAATTTCACAGGGAATATTGAAGCCACTGTATTATTGTATGCTTTGTGAAATTCCGCAATTTTCATGTCGGAAGTGGTATGAGGCCTTCCTAAGAATCTCTTTACGATTGGCGAGTGTGAATATTGCGTGCAATATTTATTTCGGCTCTCAGAATAGTTTTGTCCGTTTGGCTATAAAGATTTGTTTTCAGAAAATTAGGTTCTTGAAAATTGATTAAATTACGACTCTGAGGGATAAAGGTTTTTCCGATCCAAATGTATTTTATTCACTGTAATTGCATACTAGGTTGCTTGGAGATTCCAAAGATAAAAGTTTATGTAACATTTATAATTTTCTTGTAAAGTGGTAAATGCGAGGGTAAATGTTCCACATTTACCAGTTACGTCCCCTCTATTTATATAAGAGATTCCAGCACAGAAACTGATATATATTATTAATTATAAATAATAGTAAAGAATAAACAAAATTTCTGATATGAGCTGGTTAGGGTAAACGTCCAACTTTTTCAGATACTAGTTCCAATTATTTGGTACCAATCTCAAATCACAAGTACTAGTTGCGGTTGAGGCCCGACTTTTTCAGCTGGTAGTAAAGGTCATAATAAAGCCAAACTAACCGGTCCGGCAAATTGGTACTGAAACGTTGGTTTGGTTTCATAATAAAAAACATAAAACTTTCATGGTCTAAACGCAAGGTCTTTAGCATTATTACAATTTATAATCTGAAAAAGTTTGATTGAAATCGGCCATATTGCAGAAAATTATTTGGAATGTGGATCAAAGGAAGGGGGGTAAAGCTATGAATGTCCCGGTTTACTTAGCGTTCCGGGCGATTAATTCTTGTTGGGATAGAGGCCGCGCGCGGTCAATTGCTATTCTTGACAAATGAAGCTGACAAAAAGGGTGTAGCCGCGCATCTACCGCAAAATATTACGCGGCACCGAAGCCGGGAAGAGAAGGCCTGAGGCATTGCTCCTGAGAAGCGATTTGCGTCAAATTAGTGCATAGTTAGCGCCGCAAACGGCCACTTGAGTGGTATCGTTGCTCCAGGAAGAAAGACGTAAAGTGATGTCGCTTCTGCCGCGGATCGTTGTATCCTTGTATCTTCTCTTTTCTGATTCCTTCCGTACTCAGGAGGGTTACACATGCCGATCGAACTATACGCATACTTCTTCGAGCCGCGTTGTATAATAGCTCCATACTTTGCTCAGAAATTTACACCAACTACCTGGAAGCAAAATATATACCCGTGTTTCGCTCGCCACAGCCATCACACAACATTCCAGACAAATTCGGAAAAGCAAGTTTCCTTCCATTGTTCTCGTTTCTAGTTACTGCATTTGAATAGATTTGATGAGAAAGTAGTTATTTGCTTTGAGGTTGAGATTTTATTATTTAACCATACTTTTCATTAATGAATCTAAAAATGTTAAGCCATAGAAACTTATGAACTTGAAAAATTAGGCTGTTTGATAGATTTCTACTTTCTTAACATGTAATGCAAACACAAGCTTTTCTATCAAAAATAAATAAAGTGGAGAACTGAGTTAAATACGAGATTGCATCAGTAACAAATTTTTACTGCTAAACCAGTCAATTTAAACGATATTTAAGCTGATTTTATTGTTTATCAGTGACATTCTTCTCGTTGATTCAAATTTATCGAGTTACGAAAGACATATTTTAAAAGTTTTATTGGAACTTGAAACTTGGCTCAACTAAGCTTGATCAAGTTTTAGAAAAAGTTATTTTGGCCTCATTTATTTTCTTTAAGAAAAAGTTATTGCACATCATTCATATTTTTGATCAAAATGTTGACTCTAATGCACTTCACGGCTTGCCTGAACGGGAGTTGAATACAATTTTCATGAACGTCTCAGATCTTTGCAGGATCTTTGCATAGAACATAAATAGGGATGTTTTGGTCAAAAATGGAAATATTTCGTCGAGCTCTGTCAAAATAAAACAGGTTTAAAGGTTTTTTATACCTTTTTTCATTAATTTCGTAGCTAAAGCGGCTTTCAAATACTTTGATCAATGTTACGTATCAGCGAATCTCTTCATTATTTTTTTGGGTCAAAGCACTTTATTTAAACAAAATTTTCCCGCTTATCTGGTGTCGCTATTTAATTTTTAGACGTCTTATTAGATAAGGTGTATTTATCAGCTTTTCCGTTGCCTTCACTCTTGCAATTATTTATTTTTATCTTGAAAATTTGCTGCTATTCAGCATTACAATTGTAAATTCGAAATAGTGAAAATAATGTAAATATAAAAACAGTTTCAATTATAATTTATGCATTGAATCAGTTCCGCATGTTTTATTTATTAATTTCCAAAATGTTCATGAAAAATATTCTAGAAGATTCAATGGAAATTTTTTCATTCTTAAAAAAACCGGACAAAATTTAAAAAATTTTATGTGACTCCGGTGTATTTACGCGTTTTTATGCGACAGCGTAGAGTATCGTAATGTTGTACATTGCGATACAGCCTACGATCAATCTTCACATTATACTCCACTGTATCGTAATGTACAACATAACGATACTCTACGCTGTCGCAACAAAACTTGTAAATGCGCACAATTCGGGTCTTTACGCGACATTTTTTGAAAAAATGTAGAATTTTGGAAATTTCATAAAAAGGAGCTTTTAAAATACTCTGAAGGGTTTCAAGAGAATCAAAACATTTTCTGTAATTCCTAGGAAAATTTTTAATGATATTTTATTTTGAAAAATTAATTTAAAGATAATATTTTAAAAGATTTCAAAAATTGTCAAACCTGAATATTCCGACAATTTACAAAGTATTTTTAAATTTCTTCCAAACTTCCTAAATACCTCAATACCTTTTAAACTGATTCCAATTTTTCGTAATATATTGTAAATCCTGTAAAATAATTTTTTTTCTAATTTTTTACATTCTTTTCCGATACATCTGCCAAAATCTTCAAAAATATTTTTGAATTTTCTCAAGAAATTAAGGAAAATTATATTTATATAACTTTAAAAACAAACTGGTGATACTCATTTCCTTGTTCTGAGTTCTCAGAATCTAATTTTATCTCGAATTTTAAGGGTTTAGAAACTTTGAACAAATAAATAGTTATCATTAGAAACTTTTATTTTGCATTACAAATTATTTTTCCCCTTAAATTGAAAAACTATTCGCAAGCGATTGATAATGTTACGTTTCTTTAAAGTTAATGTTAGGAACGTTTTTAAAAAATGTAAAAAATGTGTCTTGAGTCCAAAAGGTAGAATCGATCTCGCTAGAAATAAGAATTTCTTTAACGAACATTTCAGACGTTTCTCTTTGATCCTTGGGACGAACAGAATGCAGAAAGGAATCCCAAGCATCGAGTGAAACGTATATTTATATAGTCGGCTTCGTCGCACTTTTCTTCAAAGTTATAAGATGGAACACATAAAACTATAGCTGAAAGCTGTTGCACTATCGTTATACTGGTATTTGTATGACCATCAACTGGAGCTTTCCCTGGAGACAAAAAAGTTTCTGGAATTATGTTTATTCATTATTCTCGGGAGAAGACAATATTTAGTACCTTCTAACTGTGAAATGTTCATTTAATTAAAAAAAAATGAAGATACTTCTCTTTCAACATTCGTCCTATCTTTTTCGAAGTTCTATTATATACTTTTTCATTTTGGTTTATCTAAATTTTATTATGTAAGGTTTTTCTTTAATTTTAATTTTGCCTGGAAAGTTTAAATCGAGATTTACGATTCTCATGACCGTTGACCACCTATGTCGATTTGAAATTTCCATAACCATCTACAGGTGACATATAGGCGCCATCGGGAAGTTTCATTCCTTTTTTATTGTATGCTTTTGTAAAATATCACGAATTGTAACAATGTAAGCATTGATAATACACAAACAAGTGGTAAGGAAATCGATCAAGATTATCGAAGACTATTAAAGAAACTTGTAAAGAATGTTCATAGATCTTTGTTAAATGCATTCCGCGTACCTCATTGGGACGTTTACGATACTTCCTAAGTGAAGGTCAACGAATTATTATAAAACGTGACTGGTAGGAAGTTCCTTTATCTCTGTACCTTTTCGACGATATTCTTGATATCATATACACTGGCCGACTTTTCACTCGCTACGGGAGATAAGGAGAAAGAGAGAAATATAAAGCTATTAAACCCGGAAAAATCATATTTCTGAAGTTTTAACGTGGTAGTCAGCAATTCCTTTAATGGGCATGTGTGAAACCTCCCGTGTAGAAATAACCCCACTTGACCCTATTAAAATTCGGTCACTAGTCGGGGGCTAGTCGGAGAAATTTTGTAGGCAATGTCCCTAGTCGGGGACTGGTCGGTCTGTAGTCGGGTTCTTTTTGGCGAACATTTCTAGTCGGGTGCTGATCGGGGACTGGTCGAGCTATTTAAAAAAATCTTTATCCTCTGTGTAGGCTATTTTTATGCCAAAATTCCTAGGCGGGTTCTAGTCAGGCTCTGGTCGGGTTATTTTTGTTTTAATATAACATTTTTAATATCAATTCAACGAGACTTTAAGAATGTTCATGTGTAATTCATGTGTAATTCTTAATTGTCGTAAAATAGTCTAAAGCACCTAAAGAGCAAAATATTACAGGAACGTTTTAAATAATTTGTTATTAGAAAAATTGTCGCAATATGCGATAAAATTTTTAAGAAAAATTGTAAGCGATTTGAATTATTTACTTAAAAATTATTTTATTTATATTTCTGTTAACAGTTCATTTATTTTACATGTATATGATGTCGTATAATAATACAAAAATTAATGAGAAAAAAAGAGTTAAAAAATGGTTGTCATAACTTTTTTGAGCTGTG
>CAKNWW010139790.1:0-10669 GCA_932074435.1 Andricus kollari | reverse complement strand
TTTATACATTTTACATACGAACTAAATATTATTTTATTGTTATTCTCTAATTTTCCCGGCTCTTAAGTGTCAAATTTACTGGAAAATTTTGAATTTTTCACAAGCTTTTAAATAATAATAAAGTAATCCCTTTCGAACCTTGGACATGTAGCGTGTGAAGATCACTTTTTAAAGGATCAGATAATACCGAAAAAGGAAGTTTTAGCTCCTGATGGAATGGTTATGGCTGTAAGTATTGCAAGTTCTTTTCACCGATGTGCTTTAACAAAAAATAATCGAATGGCTCTGACGGTTTTATGACTACACTGATTTTTAAATTTTGATATATTGTTCTTGTTGTCGAACTCTTAGATTATTGTGATAGTGTGTAAAAGTATAGTTTGAATAGTTTTTGAACATTTTAAAATATTTTAAGACCCTTACAATCTTTAAAAAAATGTCAAAGTAACATTAATGACAGTTTTGAATTATAGCTGAGTTTCGACATGTATGTACAATTACATTAATTTATTAATAACTTCAAGTATTAAAGTAAATTATAATTGTAAAATAATGATTTTCTTGCAGTAAGAATGGTACAAGAAACCTAAATTAAACCCAGGGGGTTTGCCATTTCAATTTCCAAACTGTATTGTTCGAAGGCTGCTGAAAAATCTCGTCGTCTAATAAAGCGCGATTTTTTGACAACGGATTCTGAAATGTCTAATAAAAAAATATTAGGCAAACGAAAACATTAAGATATTTTAGAAATATTTGAAAATGATGCGAATGAGGAAACTGCTACTAATGGTACCGAAGATTTCAAAAAGCAAAAATGATCTATAATCGATGGGGTATCGGACATTTTCCCAGTTGGTATAAACGCGAAAAAGTGCCTGTTTGACTATTTATTTATGAATGAAAAAAGTGTATCTTCCGCTATATTTTTATCGTAGTATATTTGTAAATAACTTAAATAATTATATTTATTCAAATAAATTAACCTGGCATTTATTACTCCTATATACCCTCCTACTGTCTTTACTCCATATTTAATTTATATCCCCATCTTTTAATTCAATTCTCAAATAAATAATTGACTAATTGTGCAGGAAAGTTAATAGCTTTAATACTGAGAATCTTTTCATCCGTTTAACGATCAATAGAATATAATGAATATTAGAAATTATGATTTTTATAATTTGTTTTATATTTTTATTATAATGTAATAATACATTAGGATCATTGAAGTCATTAAACATAGAAGAACAATTTTTTATATTATCCTTTCAGAACATTTAGTTTATTTGTTTCAAACGTTAAAGATGTAATCTTTATATTTTACCATTTTAATCTACTTGAAAATTAAAAACCTTAAAACGCGACATTTCCAGTGTACGTAAGGTCCATTTTTGAATCCTAGATATTTTTTTAATTCTAGAAACAGTTCATCCTTGCTTCATTCAAGCTCAAAGTTTTTAAATTATCCAAAAACGTCCAAAATATTACAAAAACTGCGAAAAATATTAAATCTCCCATGATTCTAATCAGCTTTCATTTAAATGTAGGACGTCGCGCTAGTGGTGCCAGTGTTTCATTTCCTACCGTCCTTCACAAAACTGACACAGCGAATTTGCATGGCGAGTCACCCCCCTGGTTCCCGCAATAGGTACTTCCCCATCGAGTTGTTTCTCTTCCATTGTTTATTACAAAACGCAAAGTTCAAACCGCTAAAACGTTTTAGAATTTTGAATTTTTCCTGCCCAACATTTATTAACAAGATCAAATTAACAAAACAAAATTTCTCTCATAATTTCTGTTAAAAGTAACAAAAACCTGAACATTCGCGAAAGCCAGCAAACTTAATTTCTTGAAAATTTATAAGATAGCCCAACATAAGATAACACCTTTTCCAACAAAATAGTTACTTTTTTCGGTTCCTCTCAGAATTTCTGTTACATAACTTGTAACAAAACTAACAAAAAATCTGAACATTCACGAAAACCAGCAAACTTGCTTTCTGAACATTTTTAAGCACGCCTTACATAAGATAACACCTTCAACAATAAAGAAGTTACTCTTTTATCTTCCTTTCAGAATTTGTTACATAACTTGTAACAAAAATAACAAAAATACCGAGAATTAGAGAAACCCAGCAACATTTTTTTCTTTAAAATTTGTTGGCAAGATTTAAAAAACAAAACAAATTTTCCAACAAAAAATATGACCCTTTTCGACTCATCTCATAATTTCTGTTTCATAACTTGTAAAAAAACTAACAACAAACTGAACATTCGCGAAAGCCAGCAAAATTTCTTTTTTGAAAATTTGTAAGCAAATTTTACATAAGATTACCTTTACCAAAGTAAAAAAAGTATCAAAAGTACCAACAAAAAATGAGAAATTTAGAAACCCGCCGACACTTCTTTCTTGAAAATGTGTTGGCAACATTAAAATAACACAAAACCTTTCCTAATAAAAAAAGTTCTTCTTTTCGATTTCTCACAGAGTTTTTGTTACATAATGTGTAACAAAAGTAACAAAAAATCTCAATATTGGCTTAACATCTTAACACATTTTGGTCAAACGCCACCGAAAAGCTTTGGAAACAGAAACCTTAATCATGCAAGCGGAATCAGTGCATTATTTCCTCAAAACCTAGGAAATTTTGAATGCTTTAGAAAATTCTTTGATATTTAGCAATTTTTTAAAAATATATAGAAGTTTTGCGTTAAATGGGAACCCTCTTCGAATTATTCTTTGAACTTTCTAGAAAATCATGAAAAGTGTAAATAATTTCTAATTTCTATAACATCTATTTATTTTTTTTAAATGGCTCAGAGCTTCTAATCAAAGTGAAATCTTGTCTGTTTCCATGTTTGATTAAAAAACTACCTAAAAAACTTTTGAAACATAAATTTAAATCACGCCACTGCAAGTAGTGCATTATTTTTTTCAAATCACGAAAACTGTAAAAAATTTCTAATTTTAGTGACATTTATTGATCTTAAACAATAGATAAAAGGTTCTTGTCAAATTGAAACCTTGTCTGTTGCGTTTCTTGATGGAAAAGTTACGTGCAAAATTTTTGAAACGTAAATTCTAATCCATGTTCAAATAGTTAGAAACACTTATACCTTTTCGCAAACAAATTAGGTTTGCGTCAAAGGAAGATCTTTTCTTTGAATTTTATCATGTTTTGAAAATTACCTTAAGGTCAGAAAGGTTTAAATTTTCCAATGCTATTAGAGGTCTTAATCATATTAATATCATATTAATTATGTTACTGTACATGCGTGACAAAAGATTTTGACATTTATTTCTCAAAATTGTATCTGTTGCTTGTGTGTCCTGCACAACGACGTTTCTCATAATTGCTAAGGTATGTAAAAATCGGTTACTTGCCTGAATTTCGTAAATGTTTATTATCTTCTCACACAATCTTTTTTCAGTCAGTTTAATGAAAAATTAGCTGTCCTCTTTTGCTCGTTCAACCACAAAATCTTGCCAGGGCTCTCAACACCGTGTCTAATAACAATTTGTAGTTTTTCCATCAAGGAACGCAACAGTCAAGGTTTCACTTTGACGAGAACCTATTATCTATTTTTTTTTTCAATGAATAAATGTCACAGAGGTTATAAATTATTTGCACATAATGATTTTCAAAAAATAATGCACTATTTGTGGTAGCATTGTTGAAATTTATGTTTCAGAAGTTTTTTGGGTTGTTTTATCCTGAAATAGCGTAGCAGACGATGTTTCAATTTGACAAGAACCTCATATTAATGTTTTAAATCAATAAATTTTACAGCAGTTAGAAATTATTTACACTTTTCATAATTTAAAAAAGATAATGCACTATTTGTGGTGGCATCATTACAATTTATGTTTCAAAGGTTTTTTTGGTAGTTTTCCCATGAAGAAACTCAAACGACAACTTTCCACTTTGACAACAAACTCTAATACATTTTTTAAAAACTGCCAAATGTCAGCAAAGATACCAATTAGAGATCCTTCTTCTCGATTTAAAAAAATACTGAATCGCTTTCTATTGCATAATGGGAACTTATGTTTCAAAAGTTTGTTGTGTAGTTTTTCCATAGAGGAATGCAAAAAACAAGATTTTACTTTGACGAGAACTTCTTCTCTCTTTTTTTAAGTCAGTAAATTTCACAGAAGTTATAAATTATTTACACTTTTCCTTAATTCTACAAAAGGATAGATTATTTCCGGCGAAGTGGACACAAATGGGTCCTCAGTGAAAAACTTGCTTACAAATTTTCAAAAAAGAAATTTTGCTGGCTTTCGCGATTGTGCAGTTTGTTGTTAGTTTTTTTACAAGGTATGAAACAGAAATTCTGAGATGAGTTGAAAAGGGTCATATTTTTGGTTGGAAAATTTGTTTTGTCTTTTAAATCTTGCCAACAAATTGTCGAAAAAAAAAAAAAAATGTAGCTGGGTTTCTCCAATTCTCGGTCATTTTGTTACAAGTTATGTAACAGTAAATCTGAAAGGAACATTAAAGAGTAAATTTTTTATTTACTTCGCTGGTTTTCGTAAATGTTCAGTTTTTTTTTTAGTTTTGTTACAAGTTATATAACAGAAATTCTGAGAGAAATGAATAAGTGTGACTTCTGTGAGAAAATAAGTTTTGTTATTAAAATTTGAGTAACAAAATTTCAAGAAAGAAAGTTTTCTGGGTTCGCATGTATTGAGATTTTTTGTTGGAAATGGTGTTATCTTATGTTGGGCTTTCTCACAAATTTTCAAGAAATTAAGTTTGCTGGCTTTCGCGAATGTTCAGGTTTTTGTTACTTTTGTTGCAAATCATGTAACAGAAATCATAAGAGAAATTATTGCGTTTTGCAATAAACAATGGAAGAGCGACAACTCGATGGGGAATTACCTAACGCGGGAACTGAAGTGGGTCATTAAAAAGCACACACTATCTTAACGTTTGAGACACGCACAAGTGGTCGCTAAAGCTCGCTCCTCATTGGTTGATTAGGCCCAACTTTGCGTCTTTTTTGTGTCCAAACTAAGCTGCGCACAAATTTTTGCTAGAGGACTTTTTGGTTCATTTTTTTGTGGATTATCACATAGTACAATGGGCTGCATAGGTGGTGGGACACCGTGCATAGTTAGTAAATCTAACTATACATGTGTAACAACCGTGTCGAAAGCTGAATGGCACGTGGAAGAGGTGTCTTAAATGGTGACTCTGGGTTACCGGGCTAAATCCGGCGATAGGTCAAAAGACCAAAAGACGCTTGCATCAACTGAACAAGAAGATTGGGTGCGTAAGACAGAATGCGTCCCGTGTTCCGTGTGACACCCTGTATTCAAAGAGTAAATTTCTGTAAACAATAATGAATTGTTTAAACAATTTATTTGTACCTGTAATTGTCAACAGAAAGTAGGACCTCATTTATAAGAAACTATTTGCATTACAACTGTTACTTTTCCTCAATTTCAATAATGGTTACCACACTGTAAGTGAAAAGTAGAAAAAAGTTAAAAATTTCAGAAAAAAAACCGCAACTCACTAGCATGATTCAAAGAGAATATCATTAGAAAGAATGATGAATTATTTGAACAATTATGTTGTTGTTTTTAATGTGAGCAGTGGGCCCGTAAGGCCCCCCCCCCCCCGGGGCTCAAGCTATAAAGCCTAGTGTGCCACACCCGTGTTTATTATCAAGGTAGTGCTCCGAGTGCGGCCATATTCGCCAAGTGTATTTGGATCTCCGATGGGTTTCGTTGTTTCCAGGTTGTTGTTGTGCCAGGTGTACCTATCGTACAGTAAATGAAGTCCTACCTTGTTACAGGCAAAGTGATCCGCACCCACTCTGCTATTCGGCAACCTCCCTAGCAGGCCGCAGAAGGAGAATACGGCCAGGCTATGGTGGACGGAGCGATCCCTCTGAGGTCATCAGTTAGATGCACATATCCGAAGCACTGTCCTGGTGTGTTATGCAAGTGTATGTGTGTTCATTACTGGAAATCGACCAGCGACCATCGAGCGTGAGTCCCCCGTAGGTGCCTCAAGCGCAAGGAGATCGCTGACTCATTTTCGAGTTCTCAAAATCGACTTCGACACCCAAGGCTAGTATCCTCGACATTGGGCCTCTACCTTGGTACGTAACCAGCCTCTTCTCAGGGCACCTACAGTTTAAGGTGGGTTCCGAACCACCAAACCTCAGGGATCGAACCCCAGTTATCCTGCATGGAAGTCTGACGCGCTATCGTGTGAGCCACCGAGGTTTCTATAACAATTATGTTTCTTAACTTGAATTAATTATCACGAAAATGAATTCTTCCTGACAAATTTAATGCACTATTGCCTCGATGTTAATGAAAAGTTGGAAATAAGTTGAAAAATTCAGAAAAAAACCGTTTTCTAACTATATTTTCCGAGAAAATTGCTATAAGCAATACTAAATTGTTTAAACAATTTACTTAAACCTGTGACCATCAATAAAAAGTAAAACGTTATGTATTTGAAACTGTTTGACTTATAACCATCTAGCATTGCTTTAGGAGGAAATAGTTATAAAGAATAATGAATTGTTTAAATAATTATTTTTGTTAGAATTCAGTAATTATTACCAGACTCTAACCGAAAAGTTGAAAATAAGTTGGAAAATTTGGAAAAAATCGCGATTTTCTAATTATATTCGTTGAGAAAATCGTTCATTCGTACTATAGCTAATTCCGAAGACAACTGTGGAGTTTCGTTTCTGAATAAAATTTACAAAAATGTTGCGAGTCCCATTCGTGAGAGTGCTACTGTGGGCTCCCAGCATAATGGTATTGTTTAGAAGGGTCGAATCATTCACAAGCTTTTGCCTCCTACGGGAAAGGAGTAATGGATCCTTTTACACTTTCTTAAGAGGTCGACCATTCAATAGTGCTATTCTGCTGTGACACCGCACTAACACTTACATCAATACAACTGGTAGGTACATTCCTTGAGATGTATTAAAGTTTAAGGTGCTATATATTAATTATTATTGTATTGCATTTCTTAAAAGTTTCCGAATCGTTTACAGTTCATCTATACTGTACAAATTACTCATTATTCAATTAGAAATAGCTGTCATCATGAAGCGCACATTATGTTAATTGTTGATCATGTATTCAAATTTAATTTTTACGCATGCATCCTCTAACTATCAAAGTATGCATATATTATATTTCAAAGTTTTTGAATGCTCCATTGCAGAAATTTCGTCATTGCAAGTCAAGGGTATTGCAGCAGAAGTAAATAAATTACGCAAACAAATACCGCTGATGCATATTTCGTCAAATTGAGCCCTTGCAGCACTAGCTTTTCGTTTGGAGAGGGCTTTCAGCTTCTATTTACTTTTTGTCTTATCGTGATAATCGATATATACACTTACTTAAGTTTAATCACCCTCTTTAGGGCCGCAGCAAGGGGTGCTCGTCCGAGTGGGTGGTTCAACCAGTTCATTTTCCGAAAGCATTAATTGCCCTCTATAATATGGTATAGATTTCATTCCATTATTAGATGACAGGTGTTTTAAAAAAATTGATCGCTGAGAATTCAATTGATCGCACCTTCGTCAGACTTGGCTCTTGCAGCCGTGGCGTTTCTTCATCGCCGATGTGTAAGGTTTTATTTCTAGTAGATTTTATCACGTTAACTTCTGACCTGACAGATCACGCGGTGGGATGACGGACTAATAGGTTTGTATCAAGTAGAAACTTTAAGGATTTTGTAAAGGAATGTATAGGGGTGGTTTGATTCGTCAACGATCACTTTGTCGAATGAAGAAAGATGAAGTCTCGGCCTCGAAACGCGCTGTACATAACAACTAATGTCCAGGGACGGCACGTCACTCACGACCCAAGTGAGTGAGTGTATCACAGTATTTGTCCACACTCGCCCCTGAAAATTTTACGAGCATCGATGCCGCGCTTGCGCTGTGAGTTACCAGGGGGGGCATTAAATTATTACTGAGTGGCGCGACTCAGATTTTCTCAGTAAACTGACAGGTGAGGTTAGAATGCCTAGGCGAGGAAAGAAAGAATCTTGGATGTTCGCAAAATATGATTCATGATTATAAGTATAATTTAAAACCATAGACATAATAATTTAGCGGACCTAATGCTGCTAATAAAAGTGTAACGTTCGAAATAGAAAATTTTACAATAGGATATTTTAACGATTCACAATTATTAAACAAATTATCCAACTATTGGGGCTTCCAATGTGAAATAGTTCAATTTTGAACAATTTAAAACAATAAAATTCTGGAATTATATAAAAAATTGAAACAATTGATAAATGGACTGGCGGTTCGGTGAGATATAGAGGTGGACGTGTGCGAGGTGCCAGGGAGTTTTCGGACGGTTAATGGAGAGGAAAGTAGAAGGAAAAGTGCAAGGGTGAGGTGATTAGGCGAGAAAAGTGACGGCGTTACTGTGGAAGTAGATGTAAAGAGAAAAGTAAACGTGAAAGGTGAAAACTGGGTAGAGAAAAAAGTGGCACGCGGAAAGAGAGGTAAGGTACGAAACGGAAGCTCGAATAACGAGGAGAGAGGGGACAGCGCCTCCAAGTGGAAGGAGCGGAAAGCAGTGGTTTGGCGCGAAATTTTATTGGAAGTGAAGTGGAGAGCAAGGCACAGCTGGACCGTGTGGAAGAAAGAGAGGGTAGAATAAGATAAGAGAGAGGGATACAGGCTCGATGGATTCAGAAGGAAAAGCGATGGGAGTAGTCAAGAACCAGGTGGAAGAAAGTAGGGAGGTAATGAAAGAATTTTGGAGAGTGATGGAGGCAATGAGAAAGAAGCAGGAACGCCTCTTGGACGACATGAGACAGGACTGGGAAAAAGAAAGAGCACGAGGTAGAGTGGAGAGTGGAGAGGGATATTGAGAGGAAGAGATTTGAAGAGGTGATGCACAAGTGGGAGGAAAAAATCGGGCGGCTGGAAATGAAAGAAAAAACGATTACTAGAGAGAGAGAGCAAGGAGGCAAGGTGCCAGACGGAAGAAGAGGACAGGACGTGGTGGGATCCTCCACGGAAATTGTCAAAGGAAGAGTGGGAGATACAGAGAACTGAGAGGGAGAAAAAGAAAAGGAGAGTGAAAGTTATTCTTATCCCAAATTTACAACTGTATAACTATTAAGGCTTTCGATTCGAAACAGAACAATTTTTTTGTACTGTTTTAAGAAAGAAAATTTTGGAATTTTTAACGTTTTAATTTGAAAATCATCTAGGTGTTAATCACAAGCAATTTTTATGTAAACCTGAATTCGATAATTGAAAGAATACAAAAGGATTCTGAGAACGTAAAGAATTTAAAATTCAAACAATTCTAAGAAAACTGAATTCAATGTGTAGAAGGGGTAATTTTAATTCTTAGTATTCAAGAATTTAGTTGAATACAACTGAATTTATTCATTTTGTTGAAAGGAATTCCAAATAATTAAAGATAATTAAATAGAATTCAAGTGAGTTCAAAGAAGTTCGAAATAATGAAAAATACCAAAAATACAAAGAATTTAGAAAAAGGTGTACACCTAAATTCAGTAGTGGTTAACCCCTCGAAGATCGTTTATCTTCAAGGGATTTACAACGATTCATTCTAAAAGTTTTTCACTATAAATAATTATTCAATTTAAAAAATTATGTTTTAATAATTAAAATCTCGAATTAATTTGTGTTTACAATTCATCGACTTGAAATGTTATAATATAAAACTTTTTGAATATCAAATACTTTGAATTTGGAATTGTTCAAAACTGTATTTAACAATTGTATGAACTTTGTGTGTAATGTGACTTTCGCGGATTTAATTAAATTTCCACGTTTCTAGAGGCCATGAATCCGAAAAACGGTTTTTTTTATGGTGTCTGTCCATCTTTATTGTCGTTGTCATCGTCTGCTTACTGAATAACTTTTGAAAGACAAATCGGACTTGATTACGCTTTGGCAGACGGTTTAGGGACCAAAATAAAAGATCGAGTTCGTTAACTAGCCTCTTTTCAACCACGGTTCTGGTTTCATCCACTGAAAAAACGACTAAAAAATAAAAATAGATTTCATTTTTCTAGTTATTTATTTATTTATTTCTTGAAAGAAACATTAAAAAGAAAACTTTTGTTGTTGAGAAAACGACACAAGATAAAATAAAATGAATAATGACAAAATTGTTCGCATAAAATAGATCTAGATATTTCCTTGCGACAATTATTTGATAAGACACGCAGCTTTAGTTTTAATTGTGAAAAATGCCATTAAAAATAAATAAAAATTTTATGGAAATCTAGAAAGGATTCAATAAAATGTTTAACGGCAAAAACGTTCGCCTAAACCCGAAGTCCCGGTCCGAAATACAGAAAGGTACAACATAATATGGAAATATAGAAAGGTTTTACCTTTAATTTTAAAAGGCCTATGAACAATGTGAAGGAAGTATAAATACCGAGATCTAAGCGGGAGGCAAATACATTATCGAGTGCGAAGCGGGAAATCCGACAGATGCGCACCGAAGACATGCTCAGATTAGAAATTAAGAATTAAATCATGCAAATTTTTTAATCCAAAGGATTTTAGAAGTACGTATTGTAAACTTAATGATTGAATATTAATTAAGAGTGTTACTAATTAAACTATGAATAACTGAATACTTTAGAGTGTTACAAATTGAACCTTTTTAATCT
>CAKNWW010139774.1:1584-13252 GCA_932074435.1 Andricus kollari | reverse complement strand
TAGCCTTGGGCACTAACACCAAAATGTGAAAACACACCTCTTCTAGCTTTTCCTAGCCTTGAATACTAACCCTCAAGAGTAAAAATAACCCCTTTTCAGCTTTCTTTAGCCTTGGGCACTAACACCAGAATGTGAAAACACACCTCTTCTAACTCTCCCTAGCCTTGAAAAATAACCTTCAAGTGTAAAAATAACCCTTTTTCAGCTTTATTTAGCCTTGGGCACTAACACCAAAATGTGAAAACACACCTCTTCTAACTCTCCCTAGCCTTGAAAACTAACCCACAAATGTAAAAAAAAACCTTTTCAGCTTCCTTTAGCCTTGGGCACTAACTCCAAAATGTGAAAACATCTCTTCTAATTCTTCCTAGCCTTGAAAAGTAACCCTAAAGTGTAAAAATAACCCTTTTTCAGCTTTATTTAGCCTTGGGCACTAAAACCAGAATGTAAAAACACACCTCTTCTAACTTTTCCTAGCCTCGACAAATAACCTTCAAGTTTAAAAATAACCCCTTTTCAGCTTTCTTTAGCCTTGGGCACTAATACCAGCATGTGAAAACACACCTCTTCTAGCTCTTCCTAGCCTTGAAAAATAACCCTAACGTGTGAAAATAAACCCTTTTCAGCTTTCTTTATCCTTGGGCACTAACACCAAAGTGTAAAAACACCCCTTTTTCAGCTCTCCCTAGCCTTGAGTACTAGGGTGGTCCTTATTTGGCGACTTTTTTTTTTTTAATTCGTTTGTTTCCACTGGCGGAATTTTTTCGTATGGCCCTCAAAAAAAGAATATAAACCAAATTTCAGACGAATCGGTTAATATTTACCCACTAAACATAGGCCTTCGAATTCTCCATGGGATTTACATAGGACAAATCACGCAAAAAAGAAAAATTTGCATAATTTTCTTTTTAAAGAATAAAGGCCGTAGCAGGATAAGCATGGTCTGAGTGCCCCCGCTCGGATGTGATCTACATTGCAGGGATAAGTGGTTACTCCTATAAAATATATTTACCCTAATTATTAACTAAAAAAAATTTTGTTTACAAAAGTTATAAACAAATTTTGAAAAATCAAAAAATCAAATTTTCTCTAAAACTGCTCAACCGATCTTGGTGGGTAAAATATATGTTATAGTGGGCACTAAAAAAGTTCTGCGGAAAATTCACAAAACAATTCTGTTTATTTTAAGAGAAGAAAAAAAATTATTTAAATTTTTTAATAATTTTTTTTATAAGAAGTTCTTTTGGTACACCAACTATTTTTTCCCTATGTCATGCTCACATTCAAGGTTATAATATATATTTTTGCGGAGATGATCAAAGCATTAGTTCATAGTTTAAAAAGATAAAAACTACGTCTTGGCCCCTCAGATGTATGCAATTCGATGAGAATGAGGGGCCATCTTTATTTTTAGCTTATGACGCAATAAGATATACGCAATAGTGAAATACAAACGAAATGCAACATAATTATTCCATCAAAAATACATTTTCCCGTGAATTATCCAGTCACAGTGTTAATTGCTTCTAGGTAGATAGAAAAATACTTCTCTTCGCTTACTGCTGACATTTTGCCAAACTATTTTCATATTTGCCCAGGATGTATCTCGTGGAGGTTGTCAGTCAGATTGGCATCCCTAACTTTATGTACACTATATACAACTATATACATCCTATATTAATAACTTAACAAAACATATAAAATATATACATATGAGACACGAATAGAAACAACTTAGAATATGGTACCATGGACAAAATATCCAATGACGATGAACTGAGATCATTCCGCAATTAAAAAAAAAGTAAATCACAAATGCACATATGCGTACACTTATTGAGAATGAATCAAAACACTTGAAAATCAGTTGCCACTTTTAGGCGGGGCAAGAGTTTTGTGCGTATGAAGTGTATATATGTGACCGTCCGCGAAGAAAGGGAAAAAATCAATTTTTAGTTTTTCACACCAATCGATAGCTTTTTATTTGTTCTTTATTAATAAAAAATATTTTAACTATATCTGAAAAATTCGCATTGATAATAATCTGCAAAGTGAGGCCCTCTTATGGAGTTCCTGTATTGGACGGTAACATATGTAAATTGTTGGGTATCGTGTAGGTATATAGTGTATATATGTTTTCTTAAGTTATTATATAGGATGTATATATTTGTATATAGTGTGCATAAAGTAAGGGATACTATCCTGGGCAAACATGAAATTAGTTTGGCGAATGTAATTCACGAGAAAATGTGCTTTTAATGGAATAATTATGCTGCATTTTTTTTTTATTACACTATTGCGTATAACTTATTGCGTCATAAGCTAAAAATAAAGTTGGCCCCTCATTCTCATCGAATTGCATACATCGGAGGGGCCAAGAAGTAGTTTTTATTTTTTTAAACTATATGAACTCATGCTTTGATCATCTCCGCAAAAACATATATTGCAAACTTGAATGTGAGCATGATATAGGGGAAAAATGGTTTATGTACCAGAAGTACTTCCTACAAAAAAAATTATTTAAAAATTTGAATAATTTTTTTTATTCTCTTAAAATAAACAGAATTGTTTCGTGAATTTTTCGCAGAACCTTTTTAGTACCCACTATAACATATATTTTACCCACCAAGATCGGTCAAGCCGTTTTAGAGAAAATTAAATTTTTTGATTTTTCAAAATTTGTTTATAACTTTTGTAGAAAAATTTTTTTACAGTTGATACTTCGAGTAAATTTATTATATAGGGGTAGCCACTTACCCCTGCAATATGGATCAGATCCGAGCGGGGGCACCCAGACCATGCTTATCCTGCTACGGCCTTTCTTTTTGAATTTTTATTTGAATAATTCCATCTCAGCCAAAAAAAATTTGCATGGTATGCCTTAAATATCTCCATGATTAAAAACGCAAAAATTTGTTAACAACATAATGGCGGCCATCCAAATATACCCAAAAATGCTATTTCCTACCGTTTTTAACAAGAGGGTACCAAAAATTATGAAAAAAATTTAATAGTTGATTCTTAAGCGAATGCAATCAACCTAATCCTTTTGAACTTCAGGACAATTTCAAAAATCTAAAATTTTGTAAAATACTAAATGGCTGCTAATTAAAAATTAAAAATAGCTTATAAGTACAGTTTTCAACAAAATAGTTTAAACCTTTATTTGAAGAAGAAATGTTGATTCAGAAACGATAACATAGGTCCAGGAAACTAAAACGTTTAAAATATAAAAAATTGCTGAAAATTAGATTAATTAGCTTTTTTTAAATTTTGAATTAGCCGCCATTTTTATTTTTTCAATATTTTGGATTTTTAAAATCATCAAGTAGTTTCTGAAGCCAAACAGTTTTTTTTACGAAGATTTAAAGAATTTCGTTACAAATTGAAAAAATGAGCTTTGCGTAATTTTAAATTAATCGTATTTTTTTCAATTCTGGATTTTGAAATTCATCATGTAATTTCTGAAGCCAAACTATTACGTTGAAAACTGTAGCAAAAAGGTATTTTTTGAGTTTGTATTTCCAATACAATTTCAATCCGCCAATTTGTATTTCCAGATCTTGCATGGATTTGAGAATAAATTATTAAATTTCTCCACAATTTTTGGTACCCTATGTTAATAACTTCAAGAAATGGCTTTTTTGGGATAATTTAAATGGCCGCCATGTTAAACAAATTCAAAATTTTAATAACAAATTTCAAGGCCCATTTTGGTGGGTAAATATGAACCGATTTGGATGAAATTTGGGGTACTTTCTCTTTCTGTGCATATGAACCAATTCTGTAAGTGGGAGCAAGGGAATCAAAAAAATAACTAGCCTAATGTACACTAATGTTTTACAGAATTTTTTATTTCAATTATGAAAATCAATTGGATATGAAAGCAACATGGAACTACAAAAATATCTTTGAAAAAATTTTAAATGCTTGAATATCTTTACAACTTGTTTAATTTCTCTAAGTGCTCTGTTTTTCATCCTATAACAGCAAAAATTTTTAGCTTTTCCTGTAAAATTTCATTTTTTAGCTTTTGTTGTCAATCGCAGTACTTCACACATTTAGCGAAAACTAGCCTAGAGAAGGTAAAAAAAGAAATTCCTAAAGTTTTATACGATTTACAGTTAATTGTTCAACATACATGTGTGATATGTGGAACGCAATTTACAATAGTATCGCGTCTGACGTGAAAACACTTATAAGTTACATCATTTTTTTAAAAATATTACTCTCTGTAGCCAGATCCATGACCTCCTGAATGACCCCCATGAAATTGGGTATTAGGATCACCTCCTGAATGACCCCCATGAAATTGGGTATTAGGATCATCTCCTGATGTGTTGTTGCTGGTTTAACAAATTTTCATATTGTCCTAAATGAGCCCCACCTCCAGAATAATATTTTCCATAATCAGTTTCAGGATTTGGAAGGTAAGCAGGAGTAGCGAATTGGCCAGAAACTGATTGAAATCGTTGGTAATGGTAATAATCCTTCTCATCTTTCTCATAATGGAGGTCCTGATTATCATGGAATGGTATAGGTTCAGAAAAAGTTGAAGTTGGACCCTGGCCCAGAGGTATTCGATTAAACTCACGAGATTCCATCATTTCAGGTGACTCAATACATCAAAGATTTGGTTTTCTGTTCAAATTGCTAACTCTCTTCTTGGCTTTTCCTTTCGCTTGTTCATCTACTGGTGCATTAATATCTGGAACCGTACGTTTTGGCGCTCGAGGGATGGCATTCAGATTTATATCACCGACACCTTCAGCTTTTTCAGAAGCCTCTTTTTTCTTCTTCTTAAGGAATCTTGGGGTGAATGGTCCTGATGCTTCTGTAAAAATACAAACATATAAAATTATAGATGAAACTCATCATATCTGATTTGAACAATCTCATGGATTTTGACTCTGGATCTACATTTTCCACGTATTAAAAAAAAAAGATTTTTATTATGATGCTTACCAGTTTCACTGAAGAAAAGTATGAAGAAAAGGAGAAGAGCACCGAAGAAGGGCCTCATGTTCTTTCTGCGCAGATCAAACTGTCTCTTTCCGAATCTTCTAAGGAAAAACGTATGATTTTACAGGAATCCGCTAGCTAATATACATACTAGTCGTATGCCGTAAATTTGTAGGTTGGGGAAGAAAAAATTTGATAGTAAACTTAATACTGTTTTATTTATTGTCCTGGAAATTTTTTCAAATCTTCCAAGATAGCGATATGTTACCCAGGCTTTCAATGTTTCATAACTACTTTATCGCTAGAAGCTTAAAGCGTCCTTGGAATAACTATTTGTGTAACAAATCCTATGTTTCAGATTATGTATATATGAGGCTTTATTACAATTAAGTAAAATTGCGTCATAATCAAAGCAAAAGAATTCTCACTAAGAAGAGGGCTTGCAATAATGTTAATTATTATTATAATTATTATTGTTAATAGCAGTTTTTTCTATACATGTACTCTCTAAATTTGAATTAGTAGAAAACTTCTAATTGGTAGCAGTTTTCTACTTATTCAAATAGTGCCGATTCGTTTACTAGTAATTAGTAAAAATCTACTATTTCATTGAGTAAGAATAACTGGCTAAATGAATTAGTAACTATATTACTAAAGTAATTGGTAATGCTACACTGATAGAAATAATAATGTTGATTTGACCATATGATCGTTGGTTGAAAAATTACGAGTATATTTATAATATAATACGTGTACTTCAATGATAAAGAGTAGGAAATGCACATACTGAAATATGGTAAATACAATTTACTTATATTTGTGGTACAAAAATGTAATATATGTGTTGCTATTGTATGAAATGGGTAATTCTATTAAACACTTGCTTGAGGGAATTATCTCTGAAATGTTGTCGTTAAGCAATACCCTTTGTATGACTGATTTACCCGACTCGCTTTGTTTAGTTTACAACAGGCGCATCTTGATCGCGCCTGCGTGTCTACTTTCGTAAGCAACAAGAATCGGATGGCCAAAACAGACATCATGTATGGCGTAACTATACCAGCAATAAAATAGAGTTAATTTAATCATAAATATTGTTGTACCACTTATTCATTTATATCAGTGTATTACTAAACGATTTGTTAAATGTATTTCTGGTTACTATTTAAACGGTAGTTTCAAGTAAATTAAAAAACTTATTTTACAATTAGGAGAATTTTATTAAAATACATTAATCTATAAATTTAAATAATAATTCAAAGTAATTTCCATTTTATCTTCTTATACTTAAAACTCAGTGCATGTTTAGGTCAAATTAATGTGCGTCCTCTAATTCAATTTGAACAGTTTCAAATTCCTAAAGTTCATAGTAAAAATATTACATTTTGAACAAGATAGGTGAATTTTCAACCAAATAGTTGAATTTGGAACCAAAAAGATTAAATTTCTTCCAAAAAAGACGATTTTTCAACAAAATACATGAATTCTCAACCAAATAGTTGAATTTTGAACTAAAAAATATCAGTTTTAAATCAAAAATGGAATAGTTAAATTTTCAATAATTAAATTAATTTTCCAGAAAAAACAAACAAATTTTAAACTAAAATGATGAATTGTTAACTGAAATAGATGAATTCTGATCCAAAACGATGCATTTTTAACGAAAGAATAACTTTCAACCAAGTAGTTGTTATCTTTAATCTAAAAGATGAAATTTCAACTAAAATGATGAATACTGTTTTGAATTAACGACGAACTGGCTTGGGACAGCGAAGGAATCATGTTCAGTCATGTTAAAGTCAACGAAAATGATCAAGACAATTTCTCAACGTGATCCTGAACTTATAAATACCTTGTATCGATCTAATCCAGGATACTAGTCGCCTAGCATGTCCAATACAGCACTTCTTTTGTGTCCAAAAAAAAGGTTTTGGTTGTTTTGGAAAATTGGCACAGATGTAGCCTCCGGAAGCTACGACCACGATCGTTCACCGAACGATCGATCCCGACGCGACCGGAATTAATACGTCATCCGACTCGTCACTTCCCACAACACCAGAAGACGATCGAGTCGGGAAATCAATGAACACGTATTCCAAAGCGAAAGGAATAGTGACTTTTAATGAATGGACTCAAGTACTCGAATACAGAAAAATTGAGAGAAGACTATTAAATTACGGGAGTCCTCACAAAGGTCAAGATCGAAATGCTCAACCAGAGAGGGAGGAGGCCCCCCGTTCAAGCCAGACACACACTGCTACCTGCCTCCCCACTCCAGTGGAAAGAGAAACCTTAAACTCAAAACTGGACTAAGATCCACAGGGAATGTAAACATTGGAAACTGACACTATAAATCGAACCCGAAAAAGTCTCTAATCAGACAAGCAAACAACAAGAGAAATAAATATTAACAAATACTTAACTGGAATACTTAAATTTTCAACCAAAAAGATAAAGTTTCAAACAAGAAGGTTAATTTTGAAACATAAAGAATAATTTTCTACAAAAAAATACGTTTTTTCAAGAAAAGAGATGAATTTTGAACTAAAAAAGACAAATTTTCAACCAAATAGTTTGATTTTCCTTTAAAAAATTAATTTTCAACCAAAAAATTTCCTGCAAGAAAAGGCAAACAAATTTTCAGCCAAAAGATTAGTCTTCTACCAAGAAAAACGATTTTTCAACAAAATACATGAATTTTCAACGAACTATTTGAAATTTAAGAATCTTAAATTAGATTAAAATCAAATTCAAAATCCCATTTGACGTTCAACATTTAAGTCAATGTATAAATTCCTGAAAATAATCCAAGGATAATTACGATAAAATTTGGACAAATAACACGAAATTCTCCTATTGCAATTCCTAAAAAACAAAACAAAAATTTGTTTCTTTGGACAAAAAGAAAAAAGAGGAAAGAAAAATGAGAAAGCAACCATCCAAATCCCCTTCATTCTCTTTTTTATTTCTTTCGTCTTTTTTATTTTTATTACTTTAAAATCACAAAAAATAAGCACGGACAATATTCACCAACGTTTCGGGGCTCACACAGCACCCTTATCAAGATAAGAAAACTTACACCAGGTGGAAACAGCAACGAAAACACGATGCTACCTCCTGGATACCTGAGAACTAAGTGTGGCTATCAAGGCAAATCCTGTATACCTGAGAACTAAGTACGGGTCTAAAGGAAAATCCGTTATGAACATGATTGAACAGAAAATAAGAGAAAGTCGAGACTCATGAAAATCTATTGTTAAATGTAATTATTCATACTAGAATAACTCTTGTTTAACTTATCCAAATCTGTTTTTAATTTAATAGACATCTTATTTTGTTTTTTAATATGAAGCATTTCCATGAATTCTCTCTTTCTCTCATTACTTTCACTGTGTAAAATTTCAACATTATCCCAGTCAAACTCATAGTCAATATCAACAAACCCTCTCGTATGTCTAGCAAGAACTTCTTATAACAGCGTCCCAAACGAACATCACTTTTGTGTTCCTCCACCCTAGTATTAAGAAGTCTACCAGTCTGTCCCACATAAGTCATCTTACAGATCTTGCAAGTGATCTTGTAAACAACACCACCTTTTTCAAATTTATCTAAAGGATCTTTACAAAAAGTAATTATTGAATCTATTTTGAATGGTATGAATATTAAATTTTTTAAACATAAATTCAATAGTTTTTGAAATTTTACCAAAAAAAGGAAGAACAAAAGTATTAAAAGAACTATATTCTCTCAATTCCTTCTGACCATCTGTAGATAAGATGTTACTCTGTTTGTTTTTGATTTGTTAAATTCTAATTGTGATATGTTTCTCAATTAACTTTCGTGGGTAATGATTAAGAAAAAGGATATTCCTAACAATATTCAAATTCTCTTTGTGAAATAAAATGTGGGACAAACCTAGAGCTCTGTCAATCAAGGTTTTGATTATTGCAATTTTGTTTTGAAAAGGATGACCAGAAAAGAAATTTAAAATTCTACCTGAAGATGTACTTTTCCTATACCAATTAGTAATAATATTACCATCCTGACCTTTGATTACTTCTATGTCCAAAAAACTGATTTTATTATTTTTCTCTATTTCATGGGTAAATTTAAGTTTTGGATGAAAACCATTAAAAGCATTAATAACTGCCTGTACCTTTTCTAGAAGAACACATAATAATAAAATATTTGAAATATTTGATTCTTTAACAAAAAATATTAGTTTTCAACATAAAACTTTAATTTTTCAGTTACAATTTTCGGTTTAAAAAAATTAATTTTCAGCCAAGCTTATAAATTTTCAACTAAAATGATGAAACATTGACTGGTATAGTTTAATTTTCAATTATAAATGGTAATTTTTCAACTTGAAATTGGATGGTTCAATCTTACATTTTTTATTATGTTTAACTAAAGAGATGAATTTTTAACTACAATGTTGGAATATTTACTTGGAATAATTACATTTTCAGTTAAAAAAATAATAATTTTCTGTTAAAGAATAAACGAATTTTCAACAAAAATTAATGTTTAACAAAATAATTCAACTTTCAACTCACAAAATTAAATTTGAATTCCAAAAAGATGAATTCTAAACGAAAAATCAAGTAGTTGTTGTCCCAACCAAAAAAATTAATTTTTAATCAGAAACAGTTGAATTTAACAAAAAAAAAACTACCTTTCGGCAAGAATTTTCAACTTAAAAAGATTTTTCAGTCTTCAAGGGAGAGAAACAATTGCAAACAAGCTGTTGAATTTTCAACTAAAAACGATCAATTATCAAACATAATGGTTCAATTTTCACAGTAAAAAGATAAATAAAGTAAATTAAACTTCTCGCGCTTTAAAGTATGTAGATACTTTTATTTTAACTTATCCGAAGTTTACCAATACGGTGGTTCCAAAAAGGCTTTTTTGTAGACAAAACAGTTTTTAATTCTGTTTAAAATTTAGGTTAAATAATAATTTTTGTCGCTTAGGAAAACTGGATCTGATGATTATAAGTGATAAGTTTGAAACATGAAAAAAAGACTTTAAAATCATCGATACAATAATTTTATGACAACCCAATTTTTTTTGTTTACTTTGAACATATGATTCAAATTGAAATAAAAATCTCATTTTATTTTCTATCAAAGATTTTATATAATAATAATTTATATATTTTAATTTCTGAGGACGCTGTTATTTTATCTGATTTCACGAGTTCACATTTTGGCCCCACTCAAAAAAATACATTCTGTATTCCAGCGCAGTGGATTCCAATACCGTTTCAGTTTGAAATATTGCATCGTTCATACCCAATTATTATTAATATATTTATATAAACTTAGAATATAAATGATGAGAACATTATCGTTTCTCAATTTAAACTCAAAAACCAGCAGAAGGTATTGAAAAAAGTTATTAAATTATGTTTCCATAGCAATTCATTGCCACTCATTGAATTAGTAAGTCGGCATTACTAAGCAGATTAGTAGAATACTCTTACTAATTCATTTAGTAACATAAATCTTACCATTTCAATTAGTAGAAACTGATAAAATGACTAATTTAATAGTCAGATACAATGCTACTAATTTCATTAGTAAAATTTCTACTAATTCAGATTTAGAGAGTATTATAAAAAATTGTATGTTTAAAAGCACGAGGATTTCACATTCAAAAAAATTGGAAATGTTTCAGGAAAATATTCTTTTGAAAAGAATGATTAAACAAAAGATATATCAGGCGCGGATTTAAAGAAGTGAGAACCGAGTAATTATGATTTGTACGCTGAGGACCACAAGAAGTTTCTTATCAGTTAAATTCTCGACATAAATATTTAATAGTGGCCTCTAAAAAAAATTTCTGGTTATTTTCCGGTTAGCGAACATTCTTCCAAGTCATTTAAATTTTTAATTTACATAACTGAAAAAAGATTCGATTTGAATATTAACCCTCAAACGGTACACTCCAACCCAGCATAGGTAAAAGGTACACTGGTGCGAATTGGGTTTTTTGCAATGTTAATATTAGATATTTCATATATTGAACATATAATAAGTATCTAGCATATATTACGCATATTTAACATATATATTTAATATAGTGGGGACAAGCCGCTGCAGCTATGCCTGCGTAAATGCCAACAAAATTAAAATTTTTCCGGTGCGAATCCGCACCAGTGTACCGGTTGAGGGTTGAATACTTTATTACAAAATAAAAACATTAGAACTCTTCTAAATCAAAAGCATTTTGAAGTAAAAATTTAATTATTTTTATTTTAGTAATATTTCAAATAATTTTATAACTAATTTTTCGAACATAGGTTTTTCAATTATTCTGTTTTAGTTGATGATTTAAGTTTTTTGTTAAAAATTCGTCTTTATCAGTTGAATTTAACTGTTCTTCATTTCAAATTAAAATCTTTTTTGGTTGAAATATCAACTATTAAATTTTTGGTGAAAAATTTATTTCTTTATGTTAAAAATTAATCGTTTCAACTAAAAATTGATCTATTTAGTTGAAAATTTAACTAAAAATTCAACTCTTTGCTTGAAAATTCAACTATTTGGTCGAAATTTTAACAACTTTGTAGAAAATGAATTTATTTTTAGTCGATGATTATTTTTGTTTTGGGTTGAAAATTGAGTTTGTCGAATGCAAATTTGCCTGTTTGATTTTTGGTTGACAATTTATCATTTTTAGTAGAAAATTAATATAT
>CAKNWW010139760.1:1417-14826 GCA_932074435.1 Andricus kollari | reverse complement strand
AATCGATTTAAATGTACTTCTGGCGTAATATACAAAATAGAAAAATTATTCCAAAATACATAGGAGTGAAAGTTTTTATAAAGTTGTAATACATTATTGAAACCCATAACAAATGTATCTTATTAAAAAGTATATTTTTATAAAAAGACTAAAAGAAGGAAAAATACTTTGAATGCAAAATAATGACTAAAAAAATTCCTAAGTAAAATTGTATAGACCCCCCCCCCCCCGACTTGGGGGGGAAGTTTCCTGACTAAGGGTTGATATTATAGCATCACCCTAAAAACACTCCTGACTTAAAACCTGTCCGACAATTTTGAAAAATACTAGAAGTTTATACCATTATCATTTTTTGGGCGGATCTCTCGGATAACTGTTATTGTTTTAACATCCACTTGAAAACCCACGCAGTAAGATTCGTTTCTTCGTGAGCAAGTGATAGTCATTCTAACACCCCCTTGAACCCACCCATGCAGTTTGATTTGCTTCTATAAAGTACAACTAAATTCTATAGAGCTGGAAAGATTCGGTGAATATTTTCTCTTCATACCCTTGGGAGAAAGAACAATTTCTGAGAATATTCAAAGTTATTGCCTCTCTGATTTTTCGAGGTGATCCTCAGGCTGTGGATTGTCATTTCAGCAGCTCCCTAAACCTAAACACGCAGCAAATCTAAATTATCTAGGGCTGGAAAGATTCAGTGAATATTTTCCATTCTTATATTTCTGAAAAATGACACTATTTGGGAAAAGTCGATTTCATTGCTCCTATGATTTTTTGAGATGGTCCCTAGGCTATGTGTTGTCATGAGAACAACTCCCACAACCGACCCACGCAGTAGGACTCAATTCTATAGAGCTGGAAAGATTTATTTAATATTATCCCCTTTTACCCTTCGAAAAAATGACAATATTTCGGAAAAATCTATGTTATTGCTCCTGTGATTTTTTCAGGTTGCTTTTAGGCTATGGATTGTTATTCTAACACCCCACCTGTAGGCTCCGGAAGCTACGATCATAGTTCCTTAACACTCTGGCACTGGCGCGTACTAAGCGAAGTAGATCGCCGGCGGGCGGTATGGGGTGCCGCCCACACGGAATCGACGACTGGTTCCATAATAGCAATGTTTACTTGTAGTTTTGCACAAAAATTAAGATACCATCTAATTGAGCATTAAAAATATCCTCTATAGGAATTGCGGAAACATTTTTGTTGTTAAGTAAATAGGTTATTTTCCCCATGGCGGGCGGTACGAAGTGCCGAGAGCACGCACCTTCTCTCTTCACGAGATCATTGCCGACTGTAAAGAGCATAATGGTAGCAGGAAGGAGTATGGGGACATATTATGATAGTTGCTTGAAAGATACCTTAGCACGTTTTAGCGGTACTTTGGCGAACTAGAGAATAATCATAATTGTTGATCGGAAAGCGGCATTGAATGCCGCCCGCCAGTGCCAAGGGGTTAAAGCAACCAATCAGTCCTATAAGTTAAGCAAGGGCGCGAAATTTACCCGTATCGTGCATACTTTGAGCATCCACTGAGAACATGTCCAAGTGTTTCTGGCTCTTGCTTGCACGCTCGGTAGTTGTTACCGCCTGCAGGTACATTCATTATGCGCTCGCGATAAACTTAGGTGGCTATAACGCCGTCTTGACAGGCAAAAAGAAATCCCTCAGTCTCTGACCTCAATCCAGCAGACTTAAAAAACATGTTGGCAGACCCATCGAGAGCTCTTCTGTACGTATGATGCCTGAGAATTTGGCAAAACATTTTTTCAAGGGCCCTTTTGAACACACACACATTTTGGGTTTCCGCTTGCGGTATTCCAAGATAGGTATATGTTTCTCCATTACCAAGATGTTGAATGGTATTACCGCTTATGAGTTGAACATCCTGATCATCACGCGATGATGTAGTTTCTAGTCTTCCCTGGTGTAGGTGGACGCTGGCACACTTCTCCAGTCCGAAGCGCATGCCGATCTCTTTAGAGTACCTATTTACCGCCTCCACAAGTCCATAAGTCCTCTTTCGAGAAAGCAAAGAGTTTAAGGTCGTCCATGTATAACAGGTGGTTGACTTTATATTCTCTTCTGTTAGGTGGGCCAAATAGGTATCCAGACCTTTTGCCTCGGAGCACAATAGATAGAGGCAAGAGGGAAATGCAGAAAAGTATCGGACTTATTTAGTCTCCTTGGAAGACCCACCTCTTATATTTGATATAGCTTTTAGTCACTTGTTTTGGTAGATATTATGACAAATCTTGTCCGCCACAAGAGCATACACTCTGTTATGCATCTCACTATTTTTGGATGCAACTCCATGCACTCAAGGAGCTTAATAACTAGCCCATGGTTCGCATTATCGAATACCTTACGTTATCAATCCAAGCCATGGACAGATTGCGTCGATACCTGACCCAGTCCTGGGTTTTAACCTGCTATTAACCTGCCTATTAACAGGTTCTCCCTGCAACCTGTCAGCCCTCTCTTGCATCCACGTTGTTCAACGATTGGACTCCATACCAAATCTCCGCTCTTAGGGATCAGTACCGTGCGTCCTTCCACTAGCCACTGCAGGATGGGTTGTTCTCCGTTTAAGAAAGTAGTAAATATACGAGCTAGATGTTGGTGCGTAGAAGTAAACTTCTTCCACCAAAAGTTGTTGATTTTATCTGGTCCTGGCGCTGAAAAGTTCTTAGTTCTACCGATAACCTTCTTCACTTCTTCAGCAGTAATTAGTGGACACTCTTCGTCTGGACCTTGTAACCTTTGCCTTTTTCAAAAGCTACGAAAGAATAATATATCTGATGCGTCTTGATTTAGCTGATAAGTATCTCCATATACTTGCTCCCAGAAAACTTGAATGTTTTCTCGACTAGGCGGAGTTTTAACAGCACTTGACGTTTTATTGAACAGACGGGAAGGATGTGTTGAAAAGGTGGATTTTTCCTGAATCCACTTTACTCGACGTTCAAGGCGCTGTTTCGCTTTTGAAAGAGATCTTATTTTTTGCGTCCAGTGCTGCTTGATGGTCAACAGTTAACACTTGTTCATCGTGTGCTTTGCTTTCCTTAAGCTTCGAGGAAGTGCCTTAAATTTTAGAGTGAATTTTTTATTTGATGTTATGTAGCTAATCACACACTGAATATTTGATGCATGCCGTCTCGCCGTTTCAGTTTTAAACTGAAGATGTGCAATTCTTACTCAGGCGTACTCAAGTATCGTCACTTCTATCATTGCTAAACAAGGATACCGCTTTCTCATAAACTATAGAGTTTAGATTCCAGTTATTAACATTTTCGGGGAGCAAATAGGGGAGAACAGTATTAGCTTTAGCTAATTTGTCCATCCTGAGAAAGACCTTTGGTGGATAGTTCTCCTATTTCTCATGTTGGCATTATCGATTATCTGCAAAGGTGGTCTTGCTGGAATGGGTGGTATGCTCGCTAGAGGATGTTGCTCTTCTTCTTGCTGATAAAGAGCTTCATATCCGTTTTTTCGCAAAAAGGATGCCTGATCTCTTAAATACTGTAGCGTTTTATGAGCATATTCCGGGTGGATATTGACCCAACGGTCATGTAACCTCTGCATGAATCCTCTTTCCGCTGGTGAGCTTCTTTACCAACAGGTGAGAATGTCCCCCCAGTTTTTTGTCCGACCATTTAAATCGATGTTCTCGCGATTGTCCGGGATCATTTTCTGGCCGTCGTCTTGGTTTGGTCCTATTGCCACTCCCAACTGAAACGTGGCCTTCATCCGACAGAGGCCTATTGTGGGTGGGACTGCGCGATACTGGTGACGTAACCGCATAATTCGTTGCATTGGGCAGTTAGCCCAAAGCAACGTGGCTGACTGCAAGAGCCGGAGCTCTTGCAGTCAGGGGGAGGAGGTATAGACTTTTTAGATTAATCTGGAAATTTCGTGTTATTTATTTAAATAACGCGTTCATCACGCAACACTGCCCCGACCCAGGTTGCTGATGAATCTCTCTAGCGATCACCCCAAGTGAAGAGTCTCACAATGTCGTCATGTGAGGTTCCCCACTCGGGCCCATTAGTATCCAAGGTCTCTTGTTTCATGCATCATTCACTCTACTGAGACTCTTTTTATAAACTACTTGTCGTCACACTATTCTGTCCTGACATACTTCTCCAGCTTCCTTCACCTCTATGCAATTTTTCAAGCAAGCTCTCGTGTTTCTATATCTTCTTATGTCTCTTCGGATTAAGGGCTCATTCACGCACCATAACCATTCCTTACGCGGTTAGCGTCTGGGCATACTGCCATTTACTTTACCTTAATACACTTATTTCATCAGTTGTTCATCTTTTTCATTCTTTCAACATGTCCGAAACATCTTAACTGATTTATTTCCCATATGTCAACTAGTGTGTCTTCTGTACGACATTCTTTGAGGATTATCTCGTTTCTCTTTTTGTCCATCAGTGTTTTCCCGCATATTGTGCGCAGAGGTTTCATGCCAATCGCGTTAATTTTACTCTTATCCTTTTCTTAACACGTCCATGTCTCGCTACCGTATAGCACAGTCGGTACAAATATAGAATTATGTATTGCCGTTTTGGCTTTGTTTTATATATTTTTACTTCTGATAATGGACCCCGCTCTACCGATAGCCTTCTTACCCTCGTTCATGCGCCTATCTATACTCTGTTCCATGAGAGAACGAATTTCTCAAACGACGAAATTCCGTTCTCTGTTCGGTCCACTCATCTGGCCCTCAGTGAGGCTACACAAAATTCAGGAAAACACTTGGGTCAGTCCATTTTGAAAAAATTGTGTCCTCTTTTAAGAGCGATTGGCTGTCGACCAAACGAAAAATAAATTGTCAATGCCTTCTTTCATAAAAACTTGCGTGATCAAATTCGTCCTCTCGTGGAACAGAGTATAACTCCCCATCTCTCTTTCCATCACTAGTGAGTAGGCTACCCAGATATACGTACTTATCAACTTGTTCTATTCTCGCATCATTTAGGACAATGTTGCGCATTGTTTTCTCACCTTTTCCTTCAAACACCATAAGTTTAATTTACGTTAATTTTAAGGCCCAGTTCCGTCATGCTTGTGTTGAGTTTGCTCAACATTCTTTGCAATCTTATCATCTGCGAACGCTAACCTACGCACCCTTACTGTCCCGTGATTCACACCTTCGTCGAAGAGGGTCATTCTTAGACACTTGTGCATGAATATAATAAATAGCCATGAGGACATAACGCATCTTTGTTAAACACCCTGAATAATATCGAACCAGTCACTTAGTTTTCCATCAACCCTTACACGCTTTTCTACCAGCATATATTATTTGTATTGCTTGTAGAAGCTATCCGTTGACTCCGGACTCTTTCAGGACTTCCCTTGTCAAATCCACCTTGTCAAATGCTTTTTCTAGGTCAACAAACGCACAGAAAACTTTCTTTCCTACTCTCAAACTTTCTGATTTTTTGAGGTGGTTCTCTCATCTTTCCAGCTGTATAGAATTTAGTTGTACTGCGTGGGTAGGTTAAAGGAGGGTATTAGAATGACAAACCAAGGTCTGAGGACCACCTCAAAAAATCACATTGCCAATAAAAATGATTATTTGGGAATTTTCCTCCATGCCCGAACGGTATAATATTCCCCGAATCTTTCCAGGTGTATAAAATTTAGTGGTACTTTTGAAAAGCGAATCTGACTGCGTGGGTGGGTTCAAGGGGATGTTAGAGCAACAACAGTTACCCGAGAGATCCACTCAAAAAAGCATAAGGGTATAAACTTCTAGTATTTTTCAAAAATGTTCGGCATTTTTTGAGTCATTATTGATGTGTAAACATCTTAGACCTCGATATGGGCAGTCTTGCCTGAGTCAAGTCATACAATGGCTCGAGTGCAGGCTTCTGATACATGCGTTGTCTCGTGTGTCAGAGACCGGAGGCTTGCTTCTCTTTACCTGCTCAAAGGAGCCCCTCAGTTATTCTTTCGACTTCGAACAGTGAACCTCCACATTATCGTTCTCTCTTGCTTCATTCTTTAATTTATTCTTAAAACTCATGCCAAATCAACTTTTTCTCTATTTTGGAGTATTTTACGATAAAGTTAATATAAAGTTTTTTGAAATCTTCGTAAAGCTTTGAAATCTATGCAAAGTTTTGACATTTTTCTTCATTCTTTTGCAATGTTTGGAAATCATTGCAATCTTTTTATGTATTCTTTAATTTATTCTTAATGCTTTACCTAAGATTTCACTTTCAGTTAACATTTGAAGGGTCGGAGAACAAAAGGGCCCATCCCAAAAATTTTTCGAAATTGAATTTTACATATTTTTGGACTCCTCAAAAACGGCGTTTCGAGGGTGTAAACTAAACAAAAAATTGAATTTTTTTTTCATTTTTTAAAAATTCATCAAAGTCAGTCAAGGTCCTAACCCAACCAAGGGGTACCGAGCAAACAAAAGGGCCTAACCCCACATTGCACCTTATGGAAAAATGATTTTTTCATTCAGTTTGTCTAGGTTTATTGCTACTTTATAGGTATGTGGTGCAATTTAGCGTGACTAGGTTGTGCCATAAGCTTTGGAGGAACTAATCGCGGTTGATATTATCGATTTTACATCATATGTTGCACGTGTTGATCGATAAGGAGAGCGAAGTAGGTAAACATTGTTTGTCTTTTTCTTTCTAATTTTTTTAGTGATAGAATTTCGAAAAATTTCAAACGTGCTTTTCTTAAGTAAAATTTCACGGTCATTCTGAATCTTTGAAATATAATGTTTTCAAAATTTCTATACTTTTGGGAATTTCCAATAATTTAGTAACTTTTCAATGTACAGAAATTTTTTCAAATCGATTGATTTCACTCAAATAGTAGCTTCTTCAATCTGCAGTATTTTTTGCTCTTTTCCAACGCTGTAAAAAAGTGCTCTCTAAATTTCTTCAAGTGGATTTTCAAATAAAAATGAGTAAAAATCTTACAAAACTAGCTCACGTGGAAATTTTGCCCTGAATGACTTAACTTCCACTTGTTTTAGAGTGATACTTCACGCTTAAAAATAAGTAGAATCCACTCATGTTTAAAACTGAAATATTACTCTGAAATGAGTAGATTTTCACTCATTTAGAGTGAAATTTTCACTGAAGCTAGATTCGCAGGATATTCACTCATATTGAGTGAATCTTTCACTCGAACAAATTTAGAGGGTGCCTGTTCTTTTCACTGCCGTCATTGTTTTGAACAATATTTTTCTACCAACGTATAAAAATCGTGTCTTTTTTTTTGTTACTTTTACAGGAAAACCCATTGCGGATTTTGACAAGATTCCTTTGATGCAAGTGACACCGAAAGAACTTTCCGCGGAGAAAAAAGGCGATCTCCTTAGAATGATTGAATACATTCCGGTCGAGTATCGTCAACATTACAAAAATTTGTTGCAGTTGAAGATATTCCAAAGTTGAATATTCCAAAGATATATTTCAATTAGATTATGTAACAGAACTGCCACGACGAACAGGGAGCCAGTGGCCCTGTGTGAAGGGCTTACCGAGTTGTACCCGAAATAAGGCGGAACCCCCCGAGGGGTCCCGAAGCCCGCGACGATAACGAGTCCCGTCGCGTCGCAGTTTATTCTTTGCTCGTACTCTCGTCCGATTACCAGTTGTCGCTTGTTCAGGGTGTTTGTGAGGTTTCCAGCCTTTCGAGGACTGCTCCTGATCGCAGCCAAGCTGTCTCGCCGCCTCGCAAGATTTCCCAGCCGCTCAAACGTAATCCTTATTGGGACCAAACCTTTCACCACCGGGACATCTGGTCATCTTCACCGTCTCACCGGCCACGCGCCGGAAGATCTCCTAGCTTGTAAGTAGCAATAAATGTATTGCTTCGGACCGAACAAATTTTTATTTGTGTTCTACCCCTTTCTCTCGGCGTCCAAATCCCACTTTCCCTCCTTGGTAGGCACTCAAGCCATACCTGGCGCCCAACCCAAAATCCCACACTTTCCCTTTTTTCTTTCAAACTCCAAGAAACCTGCCAAGAAAAAAGGACACAACTCAGAATTAGACTCTACGTATGACTCTTACATTGAACTTGACTCTTCACAATTTGCATGCCATTGATCACACATGCCTCGCCATTTTAGTAAGGATCCATGAATGAAAATGTTTCAGACAAAAGTTGGAGGGGATAATGGGGGACATCTTCGGGTACCAATGACTTTGACCTTGAACTCGGTTTTGAAGGTCATTTCAAGGTCAGAGTCATTTTTTTAAATGGAACCACTTATTTTTGACTCCGGATTCGAAAAGAGCGGGAAATTTTACGTTCAAAATGATATTTTTATCAAGGTCATTGGTAAGGTCAAATAAAGGTCAAATTTAAGAAAAACGTTAAAAAACTTATGTAAGCTTGGAATGCACGTTGAAAACGGTGCCTCTGGTTTTGAAATCTGGATCCGAAAAAATTAATAAGCCAAAAACTCAACAACCCAATAGCCCAATAACCCAATAACACATTATTGGTTATTGGTTGATTGGGTATTAGTTGTTGGGTTATTGGGCTATTGGGTTGTTGAGTTTTTGGCTTATTAATTTTTCCGGGTCCACATTTCAAAACCAGAGGCACCGTTTTCAACGTGCATTCCAAGCTTACATAAGTTTTTTAACGTTTTTCTTAAATTTGACCTTTATTTGACCCTACCAATGACCTTGATAAAAATATCATTTTTAACGTAAAATTTCCCGCTCTTTTCAAATCCGGAGTCAAAAATAAGTGGTTCCATTTAAAAAAAATGACTGACTTTGAAATAACCTTCAAAACCGAGTTCAAGGTCAAAGTCATTGGTACCCGTAGATGTCCCCCATTATCCCCTCCAACTTTTGTCTAAAACATTTTTTCATATCTGCACAAGCATCTGAGATATTATCCACTATTTATGCTCGGAAATCAAATATCTAGGATTTAAAGTTAACGACAAAGGACTCCAAATCAACGATGAAGAAATCCAACTAATCCTAGAATTCCCTAAACCTAAAAATATTAATCAATTACAACGCATAGTAGGGATGGCACGTTGGTACAGAAAATTTATCCCACATTTTGCTGAAATAATAGAACCAATAAATAGATTACTTAAAAAAGATAAACCATGGGATTGGGGATTAGAGCAAGATAAAGCTTTCCAAAAAATTAAAGATCTCCTAACGTCAGAACCTATATTAACGTGCCCAGATTTTACTCAACCCTTCCAACTCGAAACCGACGCGAGTAATACGGGGTTAGGAGCCGTACTTTCACACACAATTGACGGTGTAAATTGTGTAATCGCATACGCTAGTAGAAGCCTAAACGGGCAGAATCTAGGTACTCAGCATCGGAAAAAGAAAGCTTAGCGGTGGTTTGGCCCATACGAAAATTTAGGCCATATTTGGAAGGTTACAACTTTAAAGTAATCACGGACCACTTAGCGTTGAAGTGGCTCCATAACCTAAAGAAACCCAACTGGCCGATTAGCCAGATGGGCATTAGAACTTCTCGAATATGACTACGAAGTCATATATCGTAAAGGTAGTTCGAATTTTGTCCCTGATGCTTTATCAAGATCAGGAGAATCAGTAAAAAACATAGCATTTGCGTTAGCTTGTATGGTAGAGAAACCAAAAGTGGACGTTAGCGACAAAACAGACGACTGGTACTCTACTAAAACCAGGCAAGTGACAAAAAGACCGGAAGAGCACGAAAAATAGCGAATCAGAGATTCGCAACTCTATTTTTACAGAACTGACCCACTAAAATCTACTCTCTTACCAGACTCTAACCCATGGAAACTCGTCGTACCTAAAAAATTACGAAACCAAGTTCTAAAAGAAAACCACGATGACATACAAGCAGGAAACTTAGGTTCCGAAAAAACGCACGCGAGAAATTCCGAGTACTACTTCTGGCCAGGGATGTATTCGGAGATAATCAAATTATTAAAAAATTGTAAAACATGTCAAAGGACCAAACCGAGCCACCAACCGAAATTAGGGCTAATGGGAAAAAGAATCGTGGAAGAAAAATGGACCATGATTGCTGCAGATATCATGGGTCCGTTACCGATTTCAAAAAAGAGAAAGAATCAATGTTTATTAGCTTTTGTGTATCTATTCACAAAATGGGTAGAGATAATCCCGATAAAAAAAGCTAACGGTATCACAATAGAGTCGGAATTCCACAAACGTGTAATTTCGCGTTGGGGAACACCTAGGATTCTCCATACCGATAATGGCACGGAATTTGTCAACAAAACTTTAAAAGATTTAACAGAAAAATTCGGTATCAGACATACCAAAACACCAAAATATTACCCCCAAGCTAACTCAACCGAACGTTACAATAGGACAATTAAGCAAATTATTAAAACGTATCTAGATAACGATCATTAGACCTGGGACGAACATATAGATGATTTGCAGTTTGCAATAAACACTAGCAAAAATTCGTCTACCCAATTCACCCCGGCATTCCTGAATTTAGGTTGCGAATTAGAACAAATTCAGTCACTCCGAAAAAATATAGAAAACGATAGCGATATTGAATTTCAGAGCATCGACAAATTGACCGATAGACTAAGAAAGTTACAAATCATTAAAGAAGAAGTTCAGAAAAACCGAAACCTAGCAAATAATAGACAGGCCCATAATTATAATTTAAGAAGAAGACCAATAGAATTTAAAATAGGAGATAGGGTTCTAAAAAAGGTAACCAAACTGTCTAACAAAGCGGATAAAAAAGCAGGTAAGTTATACGACGAATATGAAGGTCCTTTTATTAATAAAAAGAAAATTTCGCCTATGATTTACGAACTAAAAAATCCGAAAGGCAAAAGTATAGGTTAATGGAATCTAAATGATTTTAAGTTAGAAAACGTAATTATAGATAAGGGCACATAGGGGTAAGAAATATAAACGAGTATAAGTCAGAATATTTAGACTTGAACAAGGGCAAAAATGGCACTGGATCAATAGCATTAACGACACAAATGAACTAAAAAATAACTCGAAAAGAACTGCAAACAATACTCTGAACACAACTAATTTAAATCGACTATAATAAATAGCTTCGAAATAAACTTACAACCCAAAAGTAACTCAATCGACTCCTGATAAACCGACTCATTAGATCTTAAGAACAAAAAGAGAGCACGAATCCTTTCCCTTTCAGACAATGGACATTTCAACAGGCTGCCAACTATGCCAGAAAATGATCAATAGGCGCGACACCTTCCAGCATCTCCAAAACTTCCTGGCAGCAAAATGGTTAATTCTAAGAGGATAAGGTGTCCCAGAAAACGAAATCCGGTACAACCCTCACAGACACGTAAGAAAACTTCTGCATGAAAATAAAACCAAGTCAGAAATACGATAGTGACAACCAAAAAACAACCCGGTACAAAAAACCGAACAGCAGGACTACGGCCTGAAAAAAAGAATAATTCAAGTTAGCCTAAAGTTCGAAAGGGAATCCTACGAACACAGCATCCAGGTTACTAAAGAATTCAATGCACAGATGAAGAGGCTGAAAGAAGACGCAGAACAAGAACACAAAATATTAAAAGAAAAACTAGAACAAGAGGTCCGCTCTTCATGGGATCGGACATTACAATTACGGAACCAAAATATAAAAAAGGAACAAGTGGAGGAAAAGGAAAAAACTTGGAGCTTGCAAGAGGACAAAAAGATCCAAAATCAAAAATGATGATTCGAGCCTTAGTCCACTACGGTCAGAGCGAAGAAGAAAAGCAGAAAATCGACGAGGAATGGAAGAACCTCCGCAAACGAAACAATAAAGAATTTAAAAACCGTCAAATCGCGAACAAAAAATAAAGACTCAGAAACATACAACTCCGACTATTGGTCTATAACTTAATTCGTGTGGTTTTTTCAAACTTTTAATGGTATATAATAATAATTGTTATACCATAGTATTATTCGAAGTATTGCCCATTTGAAGCTATGACTTTTGCCCATCTTTCTGGCAATTTGTGGATTCCATCCCAAAAGAACTGCGCCGGCTTGGCGGCCAAAAATGAATCAAGCCAATTTTTGACACCCTGTTCTGATGTGAACCGTATTCCAGTGAGGGTGTTCTGCATCGACCGGAACAAATGGTAGTCCGAAGGGGGCAAGGTCTGGGCTATAAGGCGGGTGGGGTAAAATTTCCCATCCACTGTTTTCCAAATAGTTCCTAACCGGAATAGCAACATGGGGCCGATCGTTGTCAGGACCACCTGTTCACCACCGGGACATCCGGTCATCTTCACCGTCTCACCGGTCACCGGCCACGCGCCGGAAGATCTCCTAACTTGTAAGTAGCAATAAATGTATTGCTTCGGACCGAACGACTTTTTATTTGTGTTCTACCCCTTTCTCTCGGCGTCCAAATCCCACTTTCCCTTCTTGGTAGGCTTTCAAGCCATAATTATTGTTATCAATATAAAAATAGCGCAAATTCATTTTTTACCTAATATCTGAACCTTAATCACAAAAATCATTATCATTTTCAACAGCAATATCAATAAACGATATCAAAATCAATAATAATATAACGAAAATAAAGTATCACTCAATATAATAGATCAGGCTCAGAAAAATGTACTAGACACTAAATAATTCATTGTTCACAACATAACAAATATATTCATTGAAAAATTATTATCGTATTTGATGGATTTGCATGAAATTTTAAAGAACAACGTTCAAGAGTGGAGATTATCGATCATATATATCCAATATATTTTTCTTCGGTAATCTCGCAAAATACAAACGTTTTTCTGGCGTCCTGAAAAATTGGGAACAACGGAGTTAGGCCCTTTTGTTCCCCAATCCTTCATTTATCGAAAGTGTTTGAACATAAATCTGCCTTGGGCCGCTGTTGACATATTTTCTGTTTACTTTTTATCGGCTGCTTTGAAGATGCAGTATTTAAGAAATATAACATATTTATCGCAGGTGTTGACGATCCGCAGGGACTTTTCGCCTCAAATATGGATTTGAGCACTAGCATTTGGAATTTATTTTTTCAGGTGAGTTTTGTAGGTTACATTACCCCCTACATGAGCCTTAAGTGTGCAACACCTTAGGCCAAAGTAATGATTAATTTTCCTAAGAAGCAATTTGTTATTAAAAAAGTGACTTTCTTTCAACGGCATTTTCACATCTCATTGGAAAATTCTCATAAAGTTTAGCACGTATTCTCCATAAGAAAAAATATGTTGTTGTAAATTTTATTCAGAATCTTCAATATTGCGTGAATCCAGAATACGAAATGAAACTTATTTTTCAAATATCACCCCCATAAGTCTGTTTTATAAACACAACACCTTGCTATGAAAAGCGTTTGTCTGCAGAAAGCATCTGCCTTCGATCTCTCTAGTAGCTTAGTGG
>CAKNWW010139757.1:0-10445 GCA_932074435.1 Andricus kollari | reverse complement strand
AAAAATCTAAACAAGCGCGAATGAAGATTGAAAATTTGCAAAAACCGGAAGTGTGAATAGATTTTCAGAATAAGATTAACATTTTCGATGCATTTTTATACCAAGAGTTTATAACAAATTTGTAGATCTTTTTTGATCAATCAACTTTTGTCTTTTCATTTTTTTTCGTCTCTTGTGTCGTTTTTCCAAAAATTTAATTTTTTATTTTTATTCCTATTTTTTACGATTGATAAAAAAATACTCGGCCCTTCTAAAAATTATAAATAACAAATTTGTACATCCTCTTTGAGTGAACAAGTTTGCCTTTTTTTCCTTCCTTGTGACGTCTTCCAAAACATTAAATTTTTTTTATTTTTATCTAATTTTATCTTTTTACGATTAAAACAAAAACTAAACATCCTATCGCAAAATTGTTAAGGAAAAATTTGTAGCTGTTGTTGTATGAGCAACTTCTGTCTATTCATTTTTTTCTCATAGTTTGTGTCGTTTGTCCAAAAATTTAATTTTTTTAATTTTTAATGTTGTTTTCCACGAATAAAACAAAAACTACGCATCCCATCAAAAAGTGATCAATAACAAATTTGTAGATCTTTTTTGAGTGCACAATTTTTACCTCTTCATACTTTTTTGTATCTTGTATAATATGACCGCAAAATGCAATTTTTAATTATTTTTTGTGCGATCAAAATTTGAATTTTCGATTTTTCGAAAAAATTGAAAAAGCTATTATGACAATCTTGTAGGGCTCTCAAAAAGAAACTTTTTTCTCCATTTTGATTTTTTTTATGTCGTCCGTTTGTCGGCTTGAAATGTTAATTTTCGTTTGTTTTTTTGGATTCTGAAAATTCTGTAAGTCTGTTAATTTTCTTTTTATCGAAAAACGTTACAAGGATAAATTGTTTGCCTTTTTAAGTATTACTAATAACCGTATATAGAATTTTAAAATATTAAAAAAAAGTGGCCTTAAAAATTTTCAAAATGTGCTCACTTTGTTATTTTTTATCCAAAATAGCTGGTTAACGAAGTCATTCTTTCTTTTTAGGTCTTCAAAAAGTTTGCCAAAGCACAATCCAATCTGATCAATCTTTCGAAAGTTACCGTGCCTAAACGATACTACATACTACTGACTACAGACAGACGGACAGACAGACGGACACCTTCGTACAAATCGTTTTTTCTGACTCAGGGGGTCTCAAAACGTGGAGATTTCATGAAAACCGTCAAGTCAAATTTTACATAAAACCAATACCAGAGAATGCAAAAAAGTGATTTTTCACTAGTTAATCCAAGTTTCAAACAAGTAGTTCTACCAAAAAAGATGAATTCTCAGCGAATAATGTAATATTCTATATTTCAACAAAGAAATATATTTTCTTAAATAAATAGCTGTAAATTCGATCTCGAGTGTTTCCACTTTATTTGTATTTATATTTATATGGTGCTCATTTAACGAGCACTTTGCTTCCCGTTGGCAAATGTATTTGCATCCTCATAGTGGAAGCATTTTTCATTTTTTAAATGACAGACAAACTAAAGTTTTCATTTTGGTCAATTTAAGAATAGAAATTTACAAAAAAATATGAAATTACAAAATAATACAAAAAAGTTTAAAAATACAATGTCAAATCAAACAAATCAAATTTCACATGTAAAATTTTAATTTTTGGAGCTGGAAAAGGGAAGAGGGAACAAAGTTGTTCAATTTTCAACCAAGTAGTTGAATATTCGAACCGAAAAGTTGAATTTTTAACAAAATAATTAAATTTTTAAGCAAAGATATGAATTTTGAACTAAAATAATATGTCTGCAACAATAACAAAAAGTCATTTTTTACTAATTAATCCAACTTTCAATCAAGTAGTTCAACCATCAAATATGAATTCTCAACGAATACTGTAATATTCGATATTTCAACCAAGAAGTATTTATATTAATATGGTGCTTATTTCAAGAGCACTTTGCTTCCCGTTAGCAAATGTATTTGCTTCCTCATAGAGAAAGCATTTTTGATTAAAAAAAAAATTAAAGTTTTCATTTTGTTTAATTTAAGAAATAAATTTACAAAAAATATAAAATTACAAAATAATACAAAACAGTTTTTTAAAATACGATGTTAAATCAGAAAAATAAAATTTCGTATTTAAAATGGTAATTTTTCGAGCTGGAAAAGGGAAAGGGGAAATTCTGACAAATTCAAATCAGACAAATTAAAACGAGAAAGCATTTTTGATTTTTTAAATAATAGACAAACTAAAGTTTTCATTTTGGTCGATTTAAGAATAGTTTACAAAAAAATATAAAATTACAGAATAATACAAAAAATGTAAGCATACAAGGTCAAATCAGACAAATCAAATTTTGTATTTAAAATGTTAATTCTTTGAGCTGGAAAAGGGAAGGGAGAAATTCTGTCGCACCCTATCCCTTTCTCAGCTTTGTATCAAGTTAGGTTAAGTTAAGAGTTAAATTTTCAATTAAAAAATTAAATTTCAATCAATCGGTTGAAAAAAAAACACAAGATACTCAAGAATAAAATACACAAAATAATGAATAATTTAAAAGTAAATAGTTATTAACTGGATTATTGTCAGGCATAAAAAAATTGGTGACTATCAGAATACTAATACAATCCCTGTCAGTCTTTGTCAGAATTATTATGTTTAAAAATTTATAATCAGAGCTTCTTTTCTGTTCATACATCAAATTTGATATATGTTGATGAAAAAAAAATTTCTGTTTAAAACAGATGTTTCAAATATTGCGAATGCCTATAACTTTCCTACTCTTCAGTAAGGTGTATTAATATTATAGGTATATCGATTTGCATCGAATCAAGGAGTCCTTTCCGTTGTTGCATCCATTTTGAATTATATTAATGAACCAAATTTTAGTATAAAAAACCGTTTTTTAAAATATTATGCATTGCCATAGCTTCCTTACTGTTCAATAAAATGTATCAATATTATAAGTCAATCGATATGTCTCGAATCAAAACATCTTTTCTATTCTCACATAAACTTTAAACTATGAGAACGAGAACATTTTTACTATAAAAATCGATTTTTAATATAATATAAATGACGATAACTTCTTTACTCTTCAGTAAAATGCATCAATATTATACACTCAGAAAAAAGAACCTTATATTTTACTGAAAACCAAGCTAAATCTACTGATCTTCCAAGTACGTATATGGACATCACGGCAGTTCAGTAAATATTACAAGTATAGGCAACTGAATATGACTATCATTTCTGGTAACCAGTGCCAATTCTCAAGTGGTGCTGACCTGCGGATCAGTAGATTTTACCGATCCAGTCGCTATTCTGCACTGTTCCTCGACGCTGCAATTGCGAAATATCATGTCACTTTGATGGATATTATTAGCAGCCATCCAAAATAGTGTTATTTAGTATAAACCTCCTTCATTGCTAAGTGGGAATATAAAGTAATGTGACGACTGTCACAGAAATGTCAAAAATAAATGTGTTTTAGGTGATGCCATGAGGTAATGCAATCCATCCATTGCTGATGGCGTCATGAATTCATTCGGTGGTCCGCGCGGATCGGGTCGGTAACATGTACCGATCCTTCTGCAATGTTCACTGCACCACTATTGTAATCTCGGTTCAGTGAATTTCACATATCTTACAGTATTTAATACTAGGGAATAGAGGTGTAATTTACTAAAGTATTACCTTTTAATTCACCTTAACTTCACTGTGACATTTACGAAATGCTAAGTGATTTTGACATTTTCACATCCTCATTAAGAGCAGTTTTTACTGTTACGGTTACAAGTAACACGTTACATTTCTTGATAAGTAAATATAACATTTCTTTTTTCTGCGTGTAGGTTGATTGATTCGTCTCGAATCAACAAAAACCAAAACAAGAAAAATTTTTTATTATAAAAATCGATTTCAAATATAATATAAATGAGCATAACTTCTTTACTCTTAAATAAAATGTCTTCATATTATAGTTCAATCAATTCGTCCCGAACCAAGGAATCTTTTATATTCTTGCATCAACTTTCAATTATATTAACGAAAAAATTTTTAATATAAAAGACCCATTTTTACAATATTATTAAGTGTTAAGAAAATGCAATAAATATTTTTAGAAATCCTTCAGTCAGTTTCAAGATATTAGTGGTGAAAATAAGCCCTCCAAATTTCACCAATTTATCTGCAACCGTTTTCAAGTTATCGTGTTCACAAAAAACTCTGGCATCCACACACAAATCCACATACACACACATCCGGACAACTGCTTACAACATTGTATTCGAATTTTTTAAGTTGAGGAAGGTTTAATTAAATGAATGAACAAATTTTGGAAAATGTTATCATCACAAAGCTTCCTCTGTGAGGAAGCAGCAATTCTAAAATCTTTTCCAAGTTTCTTACCTAAAATATGAAACTTGAATAATGTAGATTTTGATGAAAAATTTTTGTAAAAAAAAGTTGCATTCCTCTAGCTGCACGGAAAAAAAATTTCATTAAATTTTATAGAACTAGTCCTATAGTAGAGGATACGACGGGTAGTTTAATGAAAGTTAAGATCTTCTTGGTTTTACATTGCATTGAACTATTCTACGAAATGTGTTACAAAATGCTATGAAATGTAAAGAATGAGGTGACGTAATCTCTATTAGAAGGCAGGATGCGAAAAACGTAGAATAGTTCTAGAAAATCTAAAAACAGCTCTATAAAATGATGACCGATTTTTCGCTTAAAAAAATTAATCTTTATTATTATTATCATTATGCTTTAATATTTGTTGACATATTTAATTACATAATTATTTACTATTATGCAAACAATCACTACATTAATAATCGCACGCTAATAAAATTCTTATTCGCTGTCGGTTCGAACCCCCTACCTACGCATTCGCAACTCCTAACAAAACCTCGCAGCTAACTTAACTCGGAGTATTAAACAAAAAATCTAAAATATAAGCTACAGCTATGCAGGGTCGCGTGACAAATTTTTGTGACCCGTTTCTTAACGATTTTTTTTGCTTTTAAAATTTCAATCATCACTTTAAAATATTTATCATATTGGAAATTTTAAATCTCGAAACAATTTTTAATCGCAAATTATTTCTTGGTTATAAGTTCTAGTAGATTCAAGATTAATAAGAAGTTAGATATATATATAGAAGAAGTTTATGTAAGTTATATACATTTAAATAAGTTATAATTCACTAATAAATTATTATTCACTAACCGGCGTTATCTGTTAAACACATTGGCCAGGGGGATGCAGAAAATGTCGCTGCATGCGCACAGTAGCGACTGCGCAGCTACATTTTATAGAACTGAGGTCTATAGATATCATATTGAAGTAGTTCACAAACACTCAATACCTCGAATCGAATTTCCATGAGATTTTTAAACATTTTTTCAAGAATTTTTCTATACATTTGACTGAATTGAGGTATTTAAACCTTATAATGATGTGATTACAAACTCTTAATACCTCAATTGTGATTTCTACGAAAGTCTTCAACATTTTCCAATGAATTTCACTATATATTTTATTGAACTTTTTTAAATCGGAGTTCAGTATAAAGTTTACAGAACTCTTGTAGTGTTAATCCAGATTTGTTCTACATTAAACCATGCAAGTTATACAGAATATAGAAAATTTGTTCAAGGTTCGCTCTCATCCCCGACTCTTGAAATAATTCAAGAAAGTTTAAAGAACTTTTTTTTTCCGTGTGCCGGGGAACGCAGTTGTTTTCAACCCCTAATCCTCAAAAATCAATTTGAAAAAATTTTAATCTGTTTGAAGTTTCTTAGACAAAATATAAAACTTTAATAACGTGGACTTTGATGGGAAATACAGTGGGACCTCGTTCGTGTCGCAGACTTGGGACCGGGAACCTCGTTCGTGTCGCAAACGACATTTCCGGTCGTTTCAGGGGCGTACTTAAGTATCGTAATTTATACCAGGGGATCCGACTAGGGGGTACATGACTAGATACCACAATACCATTAGGAACAGCCCTGGATTGTGGTGCGCACGCAACTTTTAGACGTAATTTCCGCGACACAAACGAGGTTTTCAGGGATCACGTGACCACGACACGAAGGCGACAGCGACACGAACGAGTGCGACACGAACGAGGTCCCACTGTATTTGTAAAAAAAAGTTTCATCCACCTACCTGCCGGGGAAAGCAGTAGTTTTCAACACCTAACCCTCAAAAATCAATTTACAAATTCTAAAATCCGTTCCAAGTTTCTTAAATAAAAAAAACATTAATGTTGTAGATTTTGATAATAAATATTTATAAAAGAAGTTTCATCCCCCCAGCTGTCAAAGAAAAAATTTCTAAATCTGTTCCAAGTTTCTTACCTAATATCTGAGATATAAATATTGTACCAAAAATCGATTAAATACTTCTAAAATATCTTCCAAGTTAGTCACCTACAATCTGAGGGATAAATTTTTTGTTTTTCATGAGAAATAGTTGTTGAAAAGCTGCATCCCTCTACCTGCGTATGTTTTGAAAGTTAAACATAAAAATATTATATTATATACAAATATTGTTCATCAAAATCTGCAATATTCATGTTTTATATTTTATGTAAGAAACTGCGAGCAGATTTTAGGATTTTTAAATCGATTTTTGAGGATTACGGGTTGAAAACGGCTGTGTTCCCTGGCAGCTAGGGGGATGAGACATTTTTCACAAATATTTTCCATAAAAATAAACAATATTTAAGTTTTATATTTTAGATAAGAAACTTGGAACAGATTTTAGAATTTTTTAATTGGTTTTTGAAGTTCAGGTGTTGAAAACGGCAGCATTTCCCGACAGCTAAGAAGACGAAACATTTTTTATAAATAGTTTCTATCAAAATCTACAATATTCCATGCCTAAGATTGTAGGTAAAGACACTTTTATATTTTTTATTTTTGGTTTCCCATAAACGTTGGGAACTACAGTTCCATTATTATTTATAGTGTTTACAGAATCTAAGATTACTATGTATTGCATAACGAAACTAATTGATTCTTAAATAGAATTACAGATTATGAAATTCTCCAGGCCGCCTTTCCCCAAATATCACATTTATCGTTGAATTTAGACAGAATAAATGGATACAATATATGAGATATTTGCTTATGATCTAACATGTTTCGTATCGACTCATTCAGTCTAAATTCAACGATAAATTCCTTATTTCAAGAACAGCAGCGTAGAAAGATGAATAACCTTTCATTCTCTTAAGAAATCATCGTATTTATCAATTAATAACAATAAAATATGACTTTTTGTGAACAAGTCAATTACCGATAGTTGACTCGGTTAAACAGAACTCCGGTTTCCTCTTAAATTACCACGTTATACTGATCGATAGAAAACATTGATTTTTGATACGTCGAAACTTTTGATAAAGGTAATGGTGGACGTGCAGGCAATTTAATTTTCTCGAATGTTTACGATTTCGAATCATATATTCCTGGGTTTTCCTATGATATTACATTATTATATTAATATTAATATACTTTTTTTTCCTTCATATTTATCTGAAAAAATGATCATCTTTGATTTATTCCACGGATTTACTTTTAGTTCAAGCTAAAAGTTAATGGTGCGAGTGTTTAAATATAGTCATTTTCAAGAAAGATACCGAGAATTGGCTTACTTGACTTGTGCTATATGTATTTGACGGCGACATATCAAGTCGTGGTTTAAATTTCAACTGTAGTATAATTGATTCGTAAGTTTGAAAAACATCCAATACTAATGAAAAATATGTAATCTAATGAAAAATGTTTTTACGTTCAGGAATATCTGTGAGATTGGGTTTTCAAGCTGAGTCTGGTATCTCTAGATCTTATTAATCTCTTGAATCTACATTACTTTCGAGAAATTGAAATTGTCTACATTTATTTGAAAAATCGTCTTGATTAATAAAAGCACCATCTGAAAATTTGAAAAAATTGTCTTGAAATATTTTTTTTATCCTGACTGTCTGCATTACATCTGATATTGAATTCAAAACTACTTTTGGACTTGAAAACTTCAAATTTGTGTGGATTTCGTACTGAAATTGGATAAAAAATTTGCCACCTGGGATCTTGAAAATTGGTATATTGAATGCTGAAACTGTGAATGAAACATTGTTGCACATAAAAAATTAAATTTTTCTCCATTTACGTCGACCTTTTTACATTCTCATCAGAGACCGTATTAGATTTGTGTAAAATTTGACCCCTCCGTTTTCTTAAAGTGTCCACGTTTTGAGACATTCTCACGATAACCTTTGAAGAGGATTGACATATTGGATTGGGCTTTGGTATAATCTTTAAGGGTCCTAAAATTAAGGTCGAGTTCGTTAGCCAGCCATTTTGGATGCAAATTCAAAAAGTGAGCGCTTTTTCAAAATTTTTGAGACCACTTCTTTTCAAATTTAAAAATTCTATGTACGGGTGTTTGCAGTACACAAAAAGACAAACAATTTACCCCAATTACTTTTATTTATAAAACGAAAATTACTGAAGTTATAGCATATACAAAATTCCAAAAAAGAAACGAAAATGAATATTTTAAGCCAAACAACGCACGATATGAAAATTTTTATCGCACAAAATAATAATGAAAAGGCAAAAATTCCATTTTGCGGTCAAATTATACAAGATACGAAAAAAGATGAATGAAAAAAAATTGTGCACACAAAAAAGATCTACAAATTCGTTATTAATCACTTTTTGATGGGACGCGTAGTTTTTGTTTCAGGATACAATAATGCTTTTTCCTTAGCATCATTTAATGAAAATTTAAGTGACTTGAGCACCTATAAAAATGGCCCTTACTGTTTCAAAATTCAAGGAAAATATGATTATTAATTGAATACTGCTTTCTATCCATGTGCAAATGAAGATCATAGTTTTGGACAGCTTTACATTTTGGAAACAAAAGAAGCCACAGAAAGTCGAATGAATAAAAATTCGAATCTTGATCATGATCTTGTGGAGTGGAATATATCACATACTTTTTTTAACCCTTTGCTTTACTCTCGTGTAAGTTTATGTAGAAAAATAATTGCAATGACGAACAATGCGATGTAATTGCGTTGGAAGTGATAAGCGCTCGGGCGATGCGCTAAGCGGTGAGGCAACACACAAAGCGTTCATGTAATTGCATGCTATCGAGCTTCAAACGCGAAATTCGATTTCTATTATCAAGAGGCGTTTGGTTGTCTGAATTGGTGATACAAATAACTAATTCACAAACGCATAACATAAAAGAACCGATACGCTGATCAGCCATTTCATGTCGGCAATAATCATTTGATTACGAAAACAGCACCACTTGGGTTTGATTCTGTGAACTACATATGTACATACTTATCTTTTACGCTTAGCGTTGAAGTTAAAGTCGGAGCATTGGAACGAGATAAGCATTCCTTATAAAGTGTTTTAGACTGCTTTATTAAAACTGGCGAATCAAGGCCAAACAGCAACGCTGGGAGTTTATTTTGTCATCTGAGTGCTTTTATCAAACGCTTAGCGTTGAAGGTAGGATGGAAGCGTTGGCATGAAAGGAGAATTCTGTAAAAGGTAATTTAGAGTGCTTGACATAAACTGGTTGATCAGTGTCCAATTGTAACGCTGGGTATCGATTCTTTTGTCTGGCCATTATATGTAAGCGCTTTGCGACGAACTTCAGATGCAATATTTCAATCACAAGTAGCGTTTGCCATACGTTGGTGAATTAGTTATTTGTATCACCGATTCAGACCACCAAACGCCTCTGGATAATAGAAATCGAATTTCGCGTTTGAAGTTCGATAACGTGCAATTATATGCACGCTTTGTGCCTTGCCTAAGCGCTTAGCGCATCACCCCAGCGCTTAACGTTTATCACTTTCAACGCGATTACACCGCATTGTTCGTCCGTGCAATTCTTTTTCTACATAAACTTGCACGAGAACAATGCAAAGGATGGCAAAAGTCTGTGATATATTCCGCTCTACAGGTAAAAATAGGTACGAAAAACTGACTTTTAAATCGTCGCAGCGCAAAAACTGTTCATAATTTGAGTTTTCGGGATAAGGATTTTTTTATGAGGGATAGCATAAACTAAAAAATAGAAAAAACTTTGAAAATTCTACCGGGACCTTTTTTATCATGTATTTGGTGCAGTTAAAGTAGATAACTATGTTTCTGCTGAAATTCCCGATCTTTGCATTGATAAAACTTTGGATCATACTGTGATGAAAAACATGATACATGGTCCATGTGGAAAATCGTTCCAAATCGTTTCAATCCGAGAGCATCCTAGACGATAACGGATATCCAAAATATCGGAGAAAAAATACTAGCATTCTGTACGAAAAACAAGGTAACTGCACAGTTGAAAATCGGTTCGTTGTTCCATATTGCCAACAATTGTCGAGGATTTTCAACTGCCACATCA
>CAKNWW010139744.1:2989-24173 GCA_932074435.1 Andricus kollari | reverse complement strand
TTTTATTTTTTATCCATTATTGTTAAATAAATTCCTGAAAATTATAAATAATACAATTGTTTAAAAAATGACTTTTTTTAAAAAATGAAAAAACACCTGGAGATATTGCCGAGATGAAGCGAGGGGTTTCTTCACTTTTTCGATAGGACTTATAGTTTTATTTATAATGAAGGGCAAATATTCAAATCTATATGTTGCATGGCGTAGCGTGAAGGAGTGAAGGTGGAGGGGGTAAAAACAATGTTTAAACTAACTTTTTTTTCATTATTGGAATATTTTTTGTTCAGTCATGATAACTTAGGGTACGTTATTTTTTAGTATTGATAAGTGAATGTTCTGGCGGCTTGTAGAGCAGAGATATGGTAGTGAGGTATCTCCCTATATGCTTAAAATTTATTTACGACTCATAGTATTGTTTATAACAATGCCACAATGTTTAATAACAATGCATTTGTTTAAATAATAGCTTTTTTGAAAAATTGAAAAAAAAACACCTAGAGATATGGCGGAGAGCAATCCAGGGCTGTTTTCAGTTTTTCGATAGGCCTAATACTTTGTTTTTAACTCAAGGTACAAATTTCAAATCTATATGCATAGCTAACTTCTGGGTCGTAAAATTTTAAGGAGGTCAATCCTGGAACAACTTTTTTATCAGGGCGGAAAGCAGGGATAATGTGGAGTTTTGCTTCCTCATAGAGGAAGATTTGTAATGAACTAAATTTTCAAATATAATTTTTTGAATTATTTCGACATAATTCGACTTCAGGAGTTCGAAAATACAATTTTTTAAAATGTCTATTTGTGCGTGTAGCCTTTTTATATTTGCCATACGTCGAAAAGTAAAAGAGCTATGATCATGAAATTCAGACGAATTGAAGCTCCGACTGATATTCAATTCTGATAGGATTTTCAGCCTATATCCTATATCTGACATGTTTCTTTGCGTCTTCGAGGCACGTCCAATGACCCGTTGACGAACCTTTAATGAGCTCTTATGATCTAGCAATGCGGTTTTATAATAATAAAAAAAAATATTGGTTATCTTCTTGATATGAAGAAAACTTTTTTCATATTAGGAATACAATGTTCAGTAATTTATATGATATATGTACTTGTTCGCGTCTTAGAGACCTACTATAACCTACGCATTTCGGTTAAAAAAAATTTTTTAAATTATTTTTCTTGTTCATAAGAGGATTTTCTTTATATTAAGAATGTAACAGTACATCAGAGAATCTAATTGTTCCCGTCTTCGAGATGCGTGGATTGATCTATTGACGAACTTTCCATGACCATTTTTGATTAATCAACAGTTACTTCGAAAGTTTAAGAAAAAGTTTCATTCCTTCTATGAGGTTTTAATTTTGAATATAACACTAGTAAGTTAAAAAGTTGTTTATTGTAATAGAACACTGCGATTGACATTATGATGGGCTGCCAGATTTTCTGAAAATATGATATTCGGTAAGACATAAACATAAGCTTAAAAAATATTGAAAGTATCTATTTTTGTAGGGAACCTCCCTCTGCTCTATGAGGAAGCGAATTGATTTGTTACCTATTAGGAAGCAAAATGCTCATCAAATGGCTACTTTCAGAACTGAAAAGGCGCTGATAAAACGCGTAAATCATACTTGCGTTACATAAAGGTAATTACTAGTCGTGTGATTACAGCCCTTGCATGCAAGCTTCCACCTCTTGCTTCGAGCCTCCGGCCCATGTTGCGTACATCACACTTGTTGCAATCACCTGGTTCACGCACTTAAGATGATTCTGTTATAAGTATAAGGGATCTTATTTCAATACCAAAAATAAGCGGTTATTTTTCTTTTTCTAGTTTCTAGGTATAAAAATTACTTGCTTAGCTAAATCTGTTGGTATTTGTTAAGTTGAAGCCATACTTGAACGTTAAAAATAAGAAATGAACATATCTTGATTTTATACAAATAAATATATACATGAGCGCATCACACCGAAAAAAGTGCTACTTTTAATTGAATTACAACTTGAACTAAGCATATTTGTTGACTAAAAGTAGGGATGTGCAGTTCGTAATTTCCACTGTAAATATAGTGTCGGACTGGCTATTAGTTTGGAATGTGCGTAATTTCGCCAGCGCCCACCCTGGTGGCGCACCCCAGAGCATTTCGGTGAGAAAAAAGGTATTTTTATATTGAATATTTTTAGTATGAGAAAAAAATTAGAAGAAAATAAACGGCATATTTGCAGATAAAGTAATTTAAACTTTTAAAAGTTTCATTTTCTTCTGAATGAGGGCGCTACCACACACTAAATCCAAATTAGTAGCATTGTGTCTGACTGTAAAATTATTAACTTTATCACTTTTTAATAGATGAAATGGTAAGATTCATATCACTAAATGCATGAGCATCTGGTTAGTAGTAGTAATTTACTAATTCAATGAGTAGCAATTAGTTCCTAGGGAAACACAATATATTAATTTTTTTAAACTTTCGGATTACTTTTGAGTTTTAATTATGAAAGTTGAATGTTTTCTTAATTTATATTCTAATTTTATATTGTATTTTATACTTAACCCTCAGAGACCATACCTCTCTCCAGTAACGTGAAGGTCATACGGGTGCCAATCTGGTTTTCACGATTTTAATTATTTATATTCTTTCAATTTTTGTATAAATAACAAAAAAGTACATGATTTCGAGGTAAGATTTCTTCAGGAATTAGAATATTTCATTACCAAAACTGTTAAATTGAATTATCACATAAAATATAGCAATGATTAAATAAACTTTTTAGAAACTTCGTTTTTTACGCAAAAAATTGTATTTTTTTAATTTAATATAGATATATCAATGAAACTTTGGGAAAATAGAGATAAATACCTTTATTGCAATGAAAAAATTGTCATTTGTGACGCCGAGGCCAAACGGGTGCAAATTTGGCCTGAGGTAACTTTTCGGCGTTTCCAGCAGAGCAGCTGTGGAGCGACTGACGCCAAGCTGTTGCTCGACGGTTACGCCGAAGTATGCCCTGGGAGGGAGGGACATTTAAAATTTTCGGCCTGCCCGATTTGCATCCGTATGGCCTCTGAGGGTTGAGGCAACATTAAGGAGTAAGATAGGTATACATTTTAATTTATACCAATATTTTATCATGAAGAGTAAACACAATTTAAGGAAGCTAGATAAGTGAAGGGATTTTAGTCAAAGCATGTATGTAATACAAAAAAAAAAGTCAGTAAAGCAAAACAGCGTTATCAAAGATTTTAATATTGAAATTAATATCATTCTAATCAAATCTTTAAGATATAATAAAATTGGATTTTTCATTACACTTTTAATAATTTTTAAAGAGTAAACAAAATTTTTTTGGTCATAAAATCATCGTAATACTAATAGAAGAAAAACTAATAGATCATTTTTCCAGAAAAAAAATAAATATTAAATTGTTGAATAGGATAGCGCTATTAGTTTTTACGTATCTTGCATTTTTAAACAATTAAAAATTAGCTTACAAAAATGAACGATGGAATTTCAGAGAATTTTGTAGCCAATAAAATGTGTTTTGAAGTAAATCTCACTAACATAATTTTGTGAAAAAGCCCTCCAAGTATGAGTTCAAATTTATTTTGAATATACCAGTTAAATGATTTTGTTCACTGACATTACTACTTTTTGTGTCTGATTAGTTTCTTCCAAATGTGCAATTTTTAGTTTAATATTGAAAAATAAGTGCATAGTGTAAAGGAAACGGGGAAAGTGTCCTTGTGGAAAGTTAGGTTAACTAAAATGTTTTTTCGGAAAAATTAAAGATCTTCAAGGCTTATTATGTGCAGATATTTCCAAACTTACTGCAAAATTACTTAGATTCCGACACTTCAATATTTATGTACATTTCCTTGTGCACATATTTCAAATAAACTGAAAGCTGGATTTAATTATGGTTTTAGATATTGCTTCTTGTAGCCTCGAAACTAAATCCAGCTGTTCGGAACGTAAAAAATCAATGACGTGTGAATCATTTCCTAATATAACGTAACATACGCCCGCGAGTGCCCGCGCACTGTACTTTTGTCCCTAAGCTGCTGGTGTTTCACGATTGATTAAACACCCTCTTACGACCCCGAGGGGCACCACTCTCAGCCTGAAACCGCTGCGGCAACGCTTGTCGGAATTAGTAAATCGGAGTTTAGTGAATTCAGGTCCGAGTGTATGTCCAGGTATCTCTACCGTGTACAGCGCAGTGAGTGTAAGTATTGCATTATATATCACCATTTTAGCTTTGCCTGATATAGTGGGTTTCCCAACATTATATTTACCAACATACTTCTGACAATAGATCCTGCTCTACCGATAAATTTCTTACCCTCATTTATACGCCTATCTATCTCTCCATCTATCTTTCCGTCTTTAGTGAATACGCTACCAAGATATACGTACTTATCAACTTGTTCTATTCTTTCATCGTTTAGTTGTAAATATTGAGGAGAAGATAACATAAAATATGTAGGTGGTAATGTCGTAAGAAACGGAGGTCATGTCAACCCTAAGGGGACATATTATCTTCCAAATTATAATTAAAAAATCAAAATATCCGAATGATTCTTTTTCGAGTCAACAAATAATATTGTTGGGCATTGTGGTCTGACCAGTTTGAGTTGCTCATTTTTTGAAAAGGTATATTTTTTAAACTCCGGGAGCTCCAATACAGGTCTCTTCACTTTGTTCCGACTACGTCCTCAATTTTTCTCCCTAGAAAAGAAAATTAATTTAAGTTCTTTTTTCGTGAGATTGCCCAATGGGCGACAATTTTGAGCTCATCAGCCCGAGCTATTTATTCACATGAATTTTCGTAAATCATCATAAATCTACAAAGTTCTATAAATTTAAGAAATTACGGTAATTTAAGGCCCTAACTTTAATGAATTTTCACAAATTTAGGAAATTAATGGTAATTCACTTATAACTTTTGATAACTTTCATAACATTTCTGCTGGACGCACGAATTGTGCTCGAAATTTTGTTTGCATGCCTTTCTATGGCTCCTTGAGATTTTCTCTTGAGAGTTTCTCGACATGTGCGGCAAACTTCACACTCTTCAGAAATCGCTGCGTTTCTCCCACGGAGTAATAATAAGGAGACCGATCATGCTGTACAAAACGCCTCGAGTTTTGACTGCGGTAACTGAACATTTATTGACCACCTCAGACGTTTCTAATCAGCACATTATGGCCAAACGGTCCTGCGCACTGTGATTTGCTATCTCCTTTTCTCCCGCGAGAAGTGTGCGAGTGAGCGCCGTGTTTAAGGACAACTAAAAACTGAGGTTGCGTTCCCGTAAATATTATTAATATTTAACTGAACTTTTAAAATTAGAAGTTAAATTATTTTTATTTTAAGTCGTTATAAATGATTAATTGTTCAATTGTTATTTATAAACCAAAATTTGTTTGAAACGTTTTTAAATATTCCCTTAGAATTTATTCAAAATGAAAAATCACTTTAAATTCTCCTAGTAATCTTAAATAAAATTTTGTTCCAGTAGGATATTTGGCACTTGGGAACACAACACGCCATTTTCGCCACTTGAATATTAGATTTTCCGACTTCCACTTAACCATTAACTTTGCAAAAACTTGTACCATAAGTTGCAAAACATTGAAATAACCTAAATTTGCTGTCGTTGTTGTCATCACGGAGTGGTTGTCATGCACTGGCGCTCACTCGCACACTTCTCGCGGGAGAAAAGGAGATAGCAGATCACAGTGCGCATGACCGAGTGGCCATGATGTGCTAATTAGAAACTTCTGAACTGGGCAATAAATATACAGTTACCGCAGTCAGAACGCCTGTACGGTGATCGGTCTCCTTATTATTACTCCATGGTTTCTCCTCTTGGGACGCAGTCCACGATTGTATTCAGTCTTCGCAATGAATGCGAGTCTGAATTTTTGGTACCAATATTCTTCATGGCTCAAGGAAGGTTTACCTGTCACAAAATGTATATTTCCCCTTCATTTTTTCGATATTTACACAAAATAATAATTCGAAAAAAAATCTGCATATCTCATTTCGCGGCTATACAGTTAGAGTCATTAATTGAAGCGGAGAATACGGAGAAGGTAGATGGATCAGTTTAATAACCATTATGTGTGAAAATAGATCGCGCTACATGTGCATGTACATCTAATGGAAATGGCGATGGACTTAGCACCGTTTAGCTTTCCCTGGTATTATAAAAAAATAGTTTTTCTTTAAATTTCATAAATAAGCAACACTATTTTATAGAAAAAAGGAACATTTGCAGGATTAGTATAACATTTCTTTATTTTTGTAATAAATCTCCAATTGTTAAATACTTGTAAAAATCCCATATATTGTCCGTCCAATTGTTTAAAAAAATTGAATATTGTAGTACAATTTATTCATTGAAAGAAATCGTTGGTCGTGACAACAGGTTTTTATTAGTATAGGTGGTATTAGACTTGGATCATGAAACTAACTAACTAGTTTTATGCGGCATCAAATCGCCGTTAGTACTCCTACGTAGTTCCTATTAGTAACAATGGTAATTGTAAGCTCAAAAAATAAAAGTAGCAACGTTCACCACCAATGTATTTTCCAACAAATGAGAGTAGTAAAGGTGACAGGTTTTATCTCTTGTTGACATTAGCAGAACTGAAATCTGAGCAGTGCTGCCAAGATTCGCTTCGAAATATCGCGTTATATTTACGATATACAAATTGATGAAGGAGGCTCAGTCCGACCCATTAGACAAAGCTTTTGTTTTGGATTAGCAGACGGTACATCCACTTCCCAAAACACCGATCGGTGATACATTTTACCGACGTCAAATTTATTGTGACGATTGTGCAGGGCAAAATCGCAATACTCATATTATAAATCTTTTGTCATTCTGCCTGAAAAGCGAATCACCTTCCAATTTGGAAAAAATCATAAAGAAAGAAATGAAATGAATGAATGAATGAAAGTGATTAGCCAATGCAAACAGATCAACATACAAAAATTCCCTATTAGTGGAGGCAGAATTTCAACGAGAGTGAAGTGCTTATCTCGCACTACCGATTTGAGACTGAAATCAAGAATGTTTATAGTTCCATCGTCAAGAAGCGTATGAGCGAAGATGACATCAGCTGCTTACCGCCGTTACCCTTTAAACGTTATCCATCTTGGATCTTTATCATTCACATTGCATTAGCATGAGCAATATCGAACACATCATCTGCAGAATCAAAAAAATTTTGTTCTTTCTGTAAGTTAGGTCTCCTCACGTAAAAGCTTTTGAATTTATACCATGTTTCATATAACTTTTTCAATTTTGTAATATAATGATGCTCAGTGAATAAAAATTGCATGGCTGTAAAAACATTTGACACACGAGTATCTTGCACTCTCTTGGATAACTTTCTATAAATGAAAATGATGATACACAAACACACTTATAACCTATTTATTTGAGGATAATTGAGATCCGACAAGTTTTTCACTTGCAGTTATTATATCAGTAAACATTCTTTGTATTAAACATTGAAGTTTAGACTGACAGAAAGAAACTGGTATTCATGATATTAAATTACACTTGAGACCAAATTTCTGTACAATCAGCAGACGAAAAAGGATTAAGAATGTCATGCCATCGTATACTATTTTCCAGTGTAGGATTTAAGCTAATATCGCTATCTAGGAATTACGAAATTTTGAATTATTATCTATCGAAAGTTAGAAGCTATAAATTAGACTATAATATCAGATAAGAAATCTTCATTTTAAGATTACTATTTTCCATGTTTGATGATACTAATTCTTATATATTTTACACTTCAAATTTTTATTTAACATTTATAAAATTGAGAAAACATTTCAAAATTACGTTTTTGTGTCTTATCGGACGAGTTTTGGCAAATTTGTGGGTATAGTAGATTTTAAAATAAAATTTTCAGGCCTCGCCCTGCTCACATAATAGTTTGACATCATCGTTGAAAAGTTTTCATGAAACTTTAAGAAATTCAAGAATTATTGAATTGTAATCTCTTTGGGGTACTTCGAGAACCGTGCTATATATAGTTAAAAGTTTGTCATAAGGACAACCGCAGGATTTCGTTGGGAGCAGCTGCTAATCCGAAAAATTGCACCCGCTCCCAGCGAAATATATATATATATATAGCATTCGGTTTCGATTCCTTTGGAATAGAACTGAAGGGCCTATGACAAAGCCACCGAACGCGTCCTCGGGTTGCGGATAGAGGGTCCCTGTACCAAGGGTTTCTGCTGAATATGGTTACAATAATTAATAAGCAGTCGCGGACAATTGTCCAGGGATGGTCCCGAAGGAATAACCCCTAAGCGGAGGCGTATCAACCGTGCCGAAAGCTGAATGCCACCTGGGTGAGGTGTCTCAAACGGTGACTCTGAGATACCGGGCGACCTCTCAGAGTATGCAGCCTTATCCTTGCATGCGGGGCTCTACAAGGTTGGACGAACTCTTTCCCTAGCTGCTCGTGGGAACAACAATGACACCACCAAAACACAAAAAAGTTGTAAATACGGTTCAATACGATGGAACGCGCAGAGCACCCGACAATGGGTCGGCTAACAATGCCGATAATCCTAGAGTTCGGTGTGCTGAAAATGATTTGGATGGAAACACGACGACAAAACGGCGAAGCGCCCACATTGATTGGACGAATCAACTCAAGGATGACTTGCTAGACTGCTACGATGCCAGCATTATCCCTGTTCACCGAGGCTTTATGGCGCGTATACATACTCTGTGGTGCCAAAAACACCCAGAGCTTCAGCACGTTTCGATTCAATCGTTGCGAAATCAACGTGCCTACCTCTGGGAAAAAGGATATGCACGCGGAGCGCCTCCCCAACCGCTGCTTGATCAAGTTGCAGCCGAAGATGAGGAAGCGACATTAAGACCAACCGCGCAAAGCAGGCCCCATCTGAGAAATGATCACGATTTCAGGACAAGGAGGAACATTAACATGCAACTTCCTCTTAAGCCCCAAGATCTGGCTGAAATGAATGCCTTATGGTGCTGCGAGAGCTTTGGCTGATTTAAATCGAAGGCTCAAACCTGCGATGGATCAAAAGACCAAAAGACGCTTAAATCAACTGAACCAGAAGATTGAATGAACAAGACAGAATGCGTCCCGTATTCAATGTGTGATTGATTACATAAAATCTGGTAGACCGTTCACGGAAAGGGTTTGAAAGTTCGCCCAATAACTGAGGATCTTGAATCACACACTAAACAAGTCAAAGCTGCTGACAATCAAGCAGCATATTGTTGACAAAATACGACTGTTACCTGAGGCAAGGAGGAGAATACAGAAGAGGGAGAGATGGATCAGGGAGAATCAACAGTTTCTCGCTGACCCATCTCGCCTGTTCAATGATCACCCTGTTTCTGTCAAAAATCCACCCAAGCCCAACGAGGTAGAGACTTTTTGGAGAGAGGTATACAAGATCCCGGAAACACTGAAGTTGAAAGAAGATACTGACAATATCATCTGCTTCAAGGAATTTTGCGACAACCTCATAAAATCTGAGGAGGAATGTCCATCAATCACTGCCGAAGAGTTGAAAAAAGCACTTAGAGGAACGAAGAACTTTCCCAGTGCTGGACCAGATATTATCAAGAACTTCTGGTGGAACTTCTACACACCAACATTTGGCCCGCATATTCACCTCATATTTAAAGTCAGAGACGCCCATTCCGCAGTGGCTGGTGTTAGGACGCCCTATACTCCTACCGAAAAAAGGCAACTTGTCCAAACCAAAGAATTGCAGGCCCATAACTTGTTTGAACACACTGTATAAGATCTTTACAGCTGTCCTAAGCAACAGGATTGTTCGGCGAATTGAGCCTGTGTGGCGTGAGATGTACGAACAAGGTGGCTCGATTCAACCTCTCATATACTTATTATCTGTCTGTTGGAAAGCTTGAAGGTGCATCCACACATAGTGAGATGCATAGAGAGATTAATGCTTCTTTGGAAAACTAGATCTACTATCTCATCTGGAAATGATCGTGTGACAACAAACAACGTCACCTTCCAGAGGGGTGTCTATCAGGGCGATACCATGAGCCCTTTGCTTTTTTGCATCACACTTCTGCCTCTATCTCTCGCACTACGAAATTCTTCTGGATACCTCTGTGGCGACACTAACCAGCGCGACCATAAGGTCACTCATGTATTTTATATGGATGACCTGAAGCTCTATGCCTCTGGTAAAGGCAGACTTCAAACTGCCATAAATATCATCGCGAAGTACACAGGAGAGATTGGGATGGACCTTGTATTGGATAAATGTGCCAAAATTCATCTGAAGAACGGAAAGATTGTTGGTGTTCCCGAGGACCCTGAGCTTGTGGATATAGGTGTTAGCAGACATCTTAACACTGGAGAGACCTATACATACCTGGGCGTGCCTGAAAAGCGCATTGAGGACGTAACATCAGTAAAGGAGTCTCTCCGAAGCAGATACAAGCATCTTCTTCGACAGATTTGGTCTTCCAATCTGTCAGCGTTGAACAAGATATCTGCAACTAACATGCTTGCCGTCCCGGTTCTACTCTACTTGTTTGGGGTGGTTCAATGGACGAAGAACGAATTTAAGGCCCTTGATGTCACCACACGTAAGATCATGCATATGCATAAAAGCTTGCATATCAATTCGTCAGTTCCGCTATTATACATTTCACGCCGTCAAGCCGGACGCGGACTTCTGAATCTCCATTGTCTTCATAACCATATCGTTCTAAGTACAGCTTATATCGTAGCCAATGGCAGAGATCCTCTCCTAATAATGGTCAGGAACCAGGAGATGATTGGCAAAGGAGCGTTCCTTTACAAAACCGCGGAGCAAGCGGCCGAGACCCTTGGCCTGAATTTTAACAGCAGAAGTGAGGACAGGGCATTACTCCATCTAGATGCTTCACTTCTGAAAGCCGAAGTGAAGAAAGCGGAAGTTCAAAAATTCCATCAAGAGCTACGCGACAAGAAAATGCACGGAAATGTTCACAGAAATGTAGAAAAACAGTCCTTGTCGAAGGAGCACACTTTTGCTTTCCTCAGATCATCACGGCTTAATTCAGGTACAGAGGGTTTCATTTTCGCATGCCAGGATGGTGTCATTTCCACCTTAGCATATCGTGACCGCATTTTATGTCAAGAAGTTCCGAGCGATAGTTGCAGAGCGTGTCATGCACACACTGAGTACCTGGAACACATACTATCGGGGTGTCCCACCCACGCAGGAACGGCATACATCTACAGACACAATGCGGCTCTAGGAGTCCTTTATTACCATCTTTGTCGCTCTTACGGTGTTGGCCGCGACCCTGCCCTGTCGAACGCTCCAAGCGAGATAGAGTCAATTGCCCAAAACGAGAAGTGCCAAATTTTCGGGAACTACGATTTTCGGACAGCAGTCTCCGTTGCACCCTCGAGGCCTGACATTGTTCTCCAAGATTTCGAGAAACGAGCTATATTCGTGATCGAATTCTCAGCCCCGTCCGAATAAAACATCACTGCCAAGGAAAGAGACAAGGAGGAGATGTATCAAGACCTTCAAAGGGAGCTGCGAAGACTGTACCCAAAATATATGGTACCAGAAATTGTCCTTGTGATAGGTGCTCTAGGAGTTGCGAAACTATCACTGGTTCATAACCTTACAGCCATACCCGCGTACCAGAAATATGCTAAGGCACTTGCGAAATGGATGCAGAAAGCTGTCACCCTTGGGTCGCTTCATGTGCTGAAAACACACGAGCGTTTCGCCGGCCTGTCGTTGTGATTTCATCGTGTCCTGTGATCGCCCATTTCACGGTTGTGAGACGTGGCCATGAATGTGATTTACCGCGGTCCTACTGGGAGCTGGTGTCATTTTTCAGATGGCAGTTGCTCCCAGTGAGACCCTGCGGTGGTTGTTTAACCTTATTTTTTAATTATATATATATATATATATATGTAATTTAAAAAAAAAGGTTTAAGAACCACCGAAGGGTCTCACTAGGAGAAACTGCTATCTAAAAATGATACCGGTTCCCTGCAGAATTGCGGTAGATCACACTTATGGCCACGTCTCACGACCGTGAGATGGGTGGTCACAGAGCAAGATGAAATTAGGACGACAGGCCGGCAAAATGCTGGTGTGTCTTGAGGACCCGAAGCGACCCAAGGATGACAGCTTTCGGCATCCATCTCGTAAGTGTCTTGGTATGTTTTTGGCACGCAGACCTGGCTTTGAGGTTACGAACCAGTAATAGTATCGCATCTCCGAGAGAACCGATCACAATGACAATTACTTTAACCGAATATTCTGAGTACATTCGTTGCAGCTCCCTTTTGAGGGTTTGATACCGCTCCTCCTTTTCCTTCTTCTTGGCAGTGATGTTGTTGTCCGCTGTCGCTGAGAATTCGATCACGAATATGGTTCGTTTCTCGAAGTCTTGGAGCACGATGTCAGGCCTCGAGTGTGCAACGTAGACTGCTGTCCGAAAATCGCAGTTCCAGTGCAGGGTCGCGGCCAACACCGTGAGAGCGACAACGATGGTAATAAAGCACTCTACGGACCACACTGTATCTGTAGATATACGTCGTTCTCGCGTGCGTGGGACACCCAGATAGTATGTGTTCTAGGTACTGAGCGTGTGAATGACACGCTCTGCACCTACCACTGGGAACTTCTTGGCATAAAATGTGGTCACGGTATACTAAGGTGGAAATGGCCCCTTCCTGGCATGCAAAAATGGAACTCTCTGTACCGGAATTAAGCCGTGATGATCTGAAGCAAGCCAAAGTTTGCTTCTTCGACAGGGACTGCTCTTCTAAGTTTCTGTGAATTTTCTTGAAGAGTAGCAGTGAAATTTTGTGAAATTTTGTAACCTCTGCTTTCTTTACTTCGGCTTTTAAAAGTGAAGCATCTAGATTTAGTAATGCACTTTCTTCACTTCTGATGTTAAAATTGGCAGTTTTGTGACGGAACGCTCATTTGCCAATCACCTCTTGCTTCCTGACCATTTTTAGAAGATGATCTTTGCTATTTTTAACGATGTAAGCTATACTTAGAACAAGTCGGTTATGAAGACATTAGGGATTGGGAAATTCGCGTCCGCCTTGACGGAGTGAGGTGTATAATCGCAGAACGGACGAATTGATATGCAAGCTTTTATGCATAAATATGCATTATCTTACGTGTGGCGATATTAAGGGCCGCAAGCTGGTTCTTCGCCCATTGCACCACTCCAAACGAGTGGAGTAGAACCGGGACGGCAAGCATGTTAGTTAAAGATACCTTGTTTAACGCTGACAGATTTGAAGAACAAATCTGTCAAAGAAGATGCGTGTATCCGCTTCGGAGAGACACTGTCACTGATGTTATGTCCTGAATGCGACTTTGGGGCACGACCAGGTGTGTATAGGTCTCTTCAGTGTCAATATGTCTAATAATACTTATATTCACAAGCTCAGATTCCTTAGGAGTGCCAACAATCTTCCCTTTCTTCATCTGAATCTTGGTATTCTGGTCCAATCCAGAGTCCATACCTATCTGTCCTGCGTACGCCTTGACGATATTCAAAGCACTCCAAAGTTTCCTTTTAACAGAAGCATAGATCTTCAGGTCACCTATGTAATCATAGTGCGAGAGATAGAGGCAGAAGTGTGATGCAATGAAGCAAAGGGCTCATGGTATCGCCCTGAAAGACGCTCCTCTGGAAGGTGACGTTGTTCGCTGTCACAAGATAATTTTCAGATGAGATAGTAAATCTAGTTTTCCAAAGGGGCATCAATCTTTCTATACATCTTGCTATGTGTGTATGAACCTTCAAGCTTTACAACAGACAAATGATAAGTCTATGAGAGGTTGAATCGAAAGCTTTCCGGTAGTCAAAACAATCGGTAGTCTTCGGCAGTGATTGCTTGCCATTCGTCCACAGATTTTATGAGGTTGTCGCAAAATTCATTGAAGCAGATGATATTGTCAGTATTTTCTTTCAACTTTAGTGTTTTCGGAATCTTGTATACCTCTCTCCAAAAAGTCTCTACCTCCTTGGGCTTTAAAGGATTTTTGACAGAAAAAGAGAGATAGCTGAAGAGGCGCGATGGATCAGCGACAAACTGTTGATTCTCCCGGATCCATCTCTTCCTCTTCTGTATTCTCCTCCTCGAATCAGATAACACCCGTATTTTGTCAACAATTTGCTGCTTAATTGTCAGCAGGTCTGACTTGTTCAGTTTGTGATTGTAGATCCTCAGTTCTGGGGCGCACTTTCGAACTCTTTCCGTTGACGGTCTACCAGATGTTATGTAGTCAATCACAAACTGATCATGGGATGCATTCTGGCTTACCCACCCAATCTTCTTTTTTAGTTTATGTAAGCGTCTTTTGATCCGTCGTCGGTTTCAGCCTTCGATTTGAATGAGTCAAAGCTCTCGCAGCACCATAAACTTGACAATGGATGGTCCAGAGGTCGGACTTGATTCTTTACATACGCTCCATAAAGCCTTCGCGAACAGGAATAATGCTGGCATCTCAGCAGTCTATAAAGTCATCCTTGAGTTTATTCGTCCACTCTCTCCTCTTTTTCTTTACATTATTGCCACTATATTTTGCATTCGCCATTCCGAAGGATACTTCTGCGGCAAATCAGGATATCGAAAGCATAAGGTCACTCATGTATTTAACATGGATGATCTGAAGATCTATGCTCAAAATAAAATCCAACTAGATCTAGCTTTAGGGATTGTTAAAGAGTACACTCTGGAGATTGGACTGGAGTTTGTGTTAGAAAAATGCGCCAAGGTGACTTTGAAGCGAGGAAAACTTAACGGTATCCCCGAAGACCCGGATCTCGTCAACAGTAGCGCTATACGACAATTTGGCGCTGGAGAGCCATATACGTACCTGGGCGTGCCGCATAGCGGCATTCAGGACGTAACATCTATAAAGGATACTATGTGATGCAGACACAAACGTCTTATTCGACGAACTGGGCCTTCCGAACTGTCGGTCAAGAACAAAGTATCTGCAACGAGCATGCTTGCCGTCCCGGCAGTACTCTATTCATTTGGAGTGGTTCCGTGGACGAAGGGCGAGCTCAGATCCCTCGATATCGGGTCACGAAAGGTTATGTAGATAAATAAAAGCATAGACTTTAAGTCTTCTGTTCCGCGACTTCACATTACACTCCGTCAAAGTTGTAGCGAAATACTGAATCTCGAATGTTTTCATAACAGGATTATTCTGTTTACAGCACATGTAGTCACAAATGGACAGGACCCTCTTATTTAATAGCCGGCACCGCTCGGGGCTTCTGGCCGGGATCCGGCTAAAAAAGTCACGGTAAACTGGCCGGATTCTAGCTGTTGCTTTAGTCGATACATTTTTAACTTGATTTGCCATTTAAAGCTCATCGTAAAGAATACAGCGAACTATAAAAGTCAAATCAAGTTAACAAATTCTTGCGAGACAATTGGAGTAGAGTGTCAATCATTGATGCTAGAATGTCCTAGCAATTGTTTTATTTTTGGAACGACATGGTTATTTAATGTTAGGAATTAAGAAAGGAAAAAATGAATGTACAACACTATACTTTAATTTTTCATTCACGATTTTGTTTGCGAATTTCGAGGAGACTACGCGACGTAAGTGCAATGTGCATTCTCGTTCGACGTGAAAGACTGAAACTTACTAAGTATATACGTAGACGTCAGGCGCAGAGAGCGCCAGACATGTTGGTAAATTTGAAATTGAAAATATTAAAAATTGTCTGAAATTCGAGACAATTATGAACATTGTAACGATTCTGCAATGTGGAATTGCAGAATCGATAACATTTTTACTTAATAAGTTAAAACATTGGTAACCGGCCGGCTACCGACTAGGTGATTTGAGAAAAATGTATCCCGGTCGGCACCCGACCGGTTCCTGACCATAAAATCTAACCAGGGGTAGCCCGGCCGGGATTCGACCAGAAAACTTGATGTAGTTGGTCCAACCGGGGCAATTTCTGCACGGGTCGTAAGAAACAAAAAGAAATAACGATAGCACCCGCCGCTATCTTTCCAAAAATTAAAATAACGGAGCCATAAGTTGATCATTAAAAATATGTAAAAAATATGTTTTTTTAAAACCTAGCAACTCAAACTGGCCAAAGCAACATGTACAAACATATTATCTATTGTTAAAAAAAAGTCAGACGAATATTTTTATTTCCGTAATTGTAACTTGGTTGAAAAAACATGGATAGGTCGGTAATACGTGACATTATGATGTACTATACGCCCTTAAGAGGAACATTAATTTAAAAAATCTGACCGCTGCTCGGACATATTTTCATCGCGCGCTGCGCGCGCGGTTCCCACGTTTGTGACAAATCTCATTTTGGTGATTGTGAATTCTTATTTGTTATAGCTTCTTCGTCTTTAACGAACGTCCAAAGTGCGAACTTTTCCACATTGAGTTCAACTATATTATATCAAATTTATATTATATTTATTTCTGTACCTCGATCTGGGACTGCTTATTCAGATATTGCAAAATAAAGTACAAATTTTATTTTTCATGACTACTTTAAAACTTGTAATTTATTTTGTATTAATTTTTATTCTCAGCTACCCTTAAAAATGTATGATTTCAATAAATCTAGATTATTACAATTCATAATATACATTGATATTGAAACAGATTGCCGTGGTAATTCTACGAAGTCTCTGTGAAGTTGTATCGATTCCCGTATGAATATTACTAAACTTACAGCAATTTCACAGTAGAAGTGCAATATTACCACGAAAATTATGGGACAGAAAGATACCACTGATCACCGCGGTAAAATTCAACCGTTACTGTACAGTTACCGTTACAGTAACCGATACTGAAATGTACTTTTACAAGATTATGATTAATTCACTACGTATAAATTAATCCACTTCAAAACGAAAGTACGACAAAACAGAAAGAGGGGAAATTTACTAGAATGTAGTAATTCCATCCATTTCGACGTTGAATATGTGGAATTCGAGGCAATGTTATTCGCGTCATATGTGCGTATATATTAGCGGTCGGACACGCCGGCTTTTTCTAATTATTTTTAATAGTTAAAAGGTTTAACAATAACTATTTATACATTTAGTGAATATTCGTTTACGATAAATTTAATGTTTGAAATATACATCTATAACGAAGTTTGTAGATCGAGCCAAATCTTTGCTCGAGTGTTCAATTTAACATCTTCTAGTTGGAATCAGATTTCCTGAAATCTAAATTAACGAAATTCATATACGTTATATAAAGAAATGTATAGTTTTTTACTGGATATTTGTGTTTTGTAAAAGATAAACGGTTTGTGAGGTTATGTTCCTGAAGAATATTTTTCAATTTTACACTGTCAGTTGACTTTTCAACTAAATGGTAAAATTCAACTGTCCTGAAATTTGGGTTATGGTAGTTTTGCTGTCTGCGTGTGATTGTACTGTTTTGCATTATTTTTTCAACGTTTTGGGTAAGATTACCACGGCAATCAGTGGTATTTTTCTGTCCCATGATCGCCATGGTAATTTTCAACAAGATTTTTTACAGTGTATATTTAGGCTCAATAACTTTTGCCTATTTATTCTTTTCGTAGCTTGTATCGTTTGTCCACAAATTTAATTTTTTTATTTTGTATGTTGTTTTGTAACAAATAAAACAAAAAATACGCATCCTATCAAAAAATAATTCATAACAAATTTGTAGATCTTTTTTGCGTGCAGAATTGTTGTCGTTCCATATGGTTTGGCATCTTGCATATTTTGACCGCAAAATGTAATTTTTAATTATTTTTTGTGCGATCTGAATTTCAATTTTCGATTTTTCAACAAAATTAAGAAAATTATCACAATAATGTTCTAGGGCTTTCAAAAAGCAATGTTTTTCTTTACTTGATTTTTTTCATATCGTGCGTTGTATTGGTTAAAATTTTGATTTTAGTTTGTTTTTATTAATTTGGAATATGCTATAACTCTTATAATTTTCTTTTTAACAAAAGGAGTCGAGTAGAATTTTCGAATCTTGCAAAAAATGGTTTAACACATTTTTAAAATGCTTTATCTTTTTTAATTTTTATCCAAAATAGCTATCCAAAATACATACACATTCGTCAAAACTTATTTTTCATGTTCAGTGGGTCTTAAAATGTGGACATTTGACAAAACCAGGAGGGGGGGGGGGGGCTTATTTTTTAAAAAAATTCTTATACCTTCTCTGCTCAGAATTTAAAAAAGCAGTCTTCTTGACGGGTTTAAATTTTTTCGCCTGACCGAAGCAAAGGTCGCAATTCACACGAGGTAGGAAGTCCTATATGTGGCTGTATGACACATCATACTTTTTGTGCTACCTTCTATATTAAACACGAGACGTAACATATTATGTAGTTTTTGAAGCACCGCCCAGTGCCCAGGACCCACTTTCTATGGCTATTTCCTTTTCGAATGCATTCAGGTTTCAAACATTTTATTTTAAATGCTTCTGGCTTAAAAAAGATATTGTCCAGACACTTGTTAAGGTCTATACATGTTTTGAATGTAAACAAAAATGATCATTTTTGTCTGTGAAATCGAAGTTATATTTAATAATTATGGAAGTGCTTTTGTTTAAAAACTCTTGATTTATACTTACGTTGGTCTCACTAACGAAAATAAGTTGTTGTGTTCTGATTCGAATTATCAGTTTTTATTATACGTACTCTGTTTAGTTGCAAAATATTTTATTTAGTGACCGTCAATTGCTGAAAAAATGAACTTCGCATATTCGCGTTGTAAAATATTGAAGGAAATATGAATTTTAGGCAAATGTATACTTTTATTTCACTTATAAATTCGACTCTTGATTATTTTCACGAAGAATCTCAATCTCTTCATTTCCTGTTATTAACGTTTCATCGAGCTGCGTGTTCACAAATTAAATTGGGGGAATATCGTGCTGGAAAAAATTACACGCTTTTCAATATTCATAGCGGAGAAATTAAAAATGAAAAAGGACAATTAGGACACGTGTCCATTAGCATCAAGTAATTAATCCCTAGGAAGTAATTAAAGTTTTCTCTAGACAATTTCCCGTCCTGGTTTCGCTCTAGACTTCAGGTGCAAACGCGTTTTTCATCGCGTCAACCCACCCATCGCCCCTTCTTGTTTTAAAGCTTACGGTTTTAGCCGTTCCCAAGCCGCTTAATTTGATACGCAATTTTTTTTATATAACCAGAAGAATGACAAATGATTTTTAGTCTGAAGTTGTTGATAGTAAGGATTTATTATCCTAACAAAGTATATACATTGTAAACACTATAGATCATACGTATACTCAAGATTGCTGTTTTTCGTAAGAGATAAATACTACTGCTAATGGTGATACAGAGGTTAAAAAATTAGATTACGCATTGATGGCATTTTTAAAAAGAAAATTTTATTTTATTATAAATTGAAAATCCACCTCTATTAATAATTTTATTTTATTCATTTTATTTAGTGAGCATAAATACCGTAAAGCAGAAATTAGTGAAGTAAATTTTTTGATGATTACGTATATTTCCCGAGAGTTATAGTTTTTAGAAGGGCAATGATGTTTATATTTCCATGTAATGTGCATGGGAAACGCAAAGTACCACCTTTAACATGATGTAATTTTCTGAAATATAAAGGAAATCCAACGTTAATGTACGGAGATTCGGCTTTTGCTACATTAAGAAAAGATTGAATTAAATTTTGACCCTAATATAAATATGCTAGGATGGGTGGTAACAATTAATTTTTTTTTTCAATAGGAACGAGGCTAATTCTTCAAGTTGTAGTTTCTAGGGGTCCTTTATAAGATGAAATTAAAGCAAAGAATGTTGCACTTTCGCCACTTTGACACCAAAATGGCACTAGTCTATTATAAACTTTCAGTTTTTCATTTTTCAAAATTAACTTGTATTTGCAGAGAATATCTGTTGAGGCATTCGATGTTTTCCCGTAATAACTTAAAACGTATTAAAAATTTTGAAAATTTAAACTCATGAAAAATTCCAGTGTGGTTCGATTCCCTGAAAACTCGATGTATTGGATATGTGCATTTTATTTTCTGGTTATGTTCTCGACTCCAAAAATATTAAGCAAAGGGTTGACGAGATGTCACCAATCTTTGTGTCTCAAATTAACTCAAAAATTTTATTTTACAAGCATAAAGTGGTTGACTTTCAACCAAGCGACTTGAAGTTATATTACAATTATATGTTGACTTTTAAACGGCAAATGATTCTTTTGGTTACATCTGAAAGTGAACCGAATTTTTCAATGGAATTCAGATTCTTGTATTACTTTATGTGTGGGGGATAAAATAATCGATACGCATGCGTATGGGAGACACGAAATTGCAGCGACGGAATCGCTGTAGCAAGGTTGCAAGAAACAGTAGACTCTTCGAGATAGCATAAAGTGGGAAACTTATAGCATGTGGGTGGTCATCACGTACATCGCAGCGGCTGAATGGTACTATGGAAGGAGTGTACCCCTCGAATGAGGAAACCCATAGCATCAGGTGGGGGTTGTTTATTCTCAATCCAAGCTACCTGATGAAAGTGAATCCCTTTCGAAGGAGGATCAAGGGGTCTTTTAACTTATATCGCAGCGACTGCAGGACAGTGTACCCCTTGGATGTGGGGTTCGGGCATCTTTTATCGCAGCGACTAAGTAGATATGTATCACCAATAATCCGAATATCAAGAAAACACGAAAACGAGATGAAATAAGACAGAAAGGGTAACTAAATTTATAGATAAAAATTTGTATGAAAGCTGAATCTGTTCCTCCAGAGTCAATTAAAAATTGTTGTAAAAAAGCAATGCTGGCTCTCATGGAAATATAATCAGACTATAAAATTAGCCCTATACTTTTGGTGTCCGCTTGTTTGCCCAGGAGTAAAAGGTCAGTATAAATTACATTATTATGAACCAAAAAATTTGAAGTGTACAACTACACAAAGTACAATATGAGTGAAAAGTATACTTTAATCCTCGCAAATGAAATTTGCATGAATAAATGCGTATCATAAAATTGGCGTTGTAGAGAAAATTGGAAAATTCTATGAAAGATGAATCAGATTTTGCTTAAAGCACACTTGTTTATGTGCTTTTTGAACGCTGGCTTGTCAAAGGT